>OMNW01035669.1:28718-48224 GCA_900303245.1 Selene dorsalis
TCAGTTCCTGGTAAAGCATGAGTAGTGATGGTGGACGTGTGTGTGGCGCGGAGTTTGAATTGGTTTTCTGTCAGTTTTTTCTCTCATATTAAATGTGTGAACTTTGTTGTTACTCTCTGGCATTTCGGAAGAGATGGTGTCCTTGGAGATGCCACCTCTCTTCAATGTCAGGAAGTGCACTGTTACCATTGAGGAGGTACCAGTGAGGCGGTTGTTGGTGAGCACGCAGGACATGATTGCCTGTCCTAATGAAGTTAACTGAGTTTTCGGTGTCAGTTCCCTCTACATGGATTGCAGTTTCAGGTGCTCCACTGTTCATTCCTATTGGAGCTCTAACGGTTCAGGACATTTAGGAGTGGGTTTAAAACTGTCCCAAACCCAAACCTGAGGCAGTGCTTTCTCTTAAGAGATGGTCTATGCAAGCATGGGGCAAGGAGCAAATGTTTTGATTGTGTGGATGTGTGACACTAATGTCTGCTGTGTCCACACAAAGAGCGGGGAGTGACTGCAGCTGTTGTGGGCAGCTTCACAGGTGGCTGTCTGTGTGGCTCTGTGGGCGATAAGGTAGTGGCCGTTGCAACTCACTGGGAAGTGGCAACCTGTAGCGGTGGTTTGTATCAGTGATGTCACAGAGCCTGTAGAGCAAGAGAAGTATGTGGTTCCAGCAAACCTGTGCATCTCCCAGTCTGGCCCTCACATCACATTTGGTTGGAAAATGTTGAATTAGCAGTTTCCACAAGTCCTTCTGGTAAAGAGGTGACTGTTAATGAAGAACAGTTGTTGGGTAGGAGCCAGGGTTCATGTGAAGCAGAGGAAATGGAAGACGAGTTGGATAATGCATCTATTGCTGAAACTAGTTGCTACCAAGACTACAGATTTCAGTTCTCTTTAAAGAATTCATCTTTTCTTAGATGAAAAAAAAGGTAAATGATTATTTCATTTACTCATGTAATACTTTGTTAAATATTTCATTATTTTCATGGTGAAGTTAGAATTCCCATCAATAACTGTTTCATATAAATATGGTATTAAAATGTATAAACACTTTTTGTTTAAAGTTAATAACTTTAAAAATATCATTTAATGGGGTGTAAATGTCTTTAAAAAGAAGTTAAAAGTAATTCTTAACGTTACATTACGTACGTGAGTTCATGACCTGAATGTTCACACTTCCGGGAGAGACCCGAGAGAGGAAGAAGAAGGAGCAACGTGTTGATGGCGAACAGCGGAGACTCAGGGACTGTGTGCGTCGTCAATGTGGAGTTTATTAGTGAGTGACAGAGACTTTGAACTGTAGTTGAGCGGCGTGCTCAGAGTTTGTGAGTCGGACTCTCCGCCGCCGCTTGTGTTTTGGTCAACACCAGACGAGTCCAGGTCCGTTAGCTAGCAGGAGCTAGGCTAACACCACAGGAGCTGTGCTAACTCCACCGTCACCGCACGGACGGGATGAGCGTCGTTGGGTCGTCTCGGGAGAGAGTCGTCGACGGAGGTCGTTCACCGTTGCCGAGCTGCTGCGGGCGGAGACGGTCGTTACCGCAACGAGCGGGTGTTTCATCAGCTACGGCTTGGTCTGGTTGGCTACATCAACACACGGAGTACAGGTATCAAAGGTTTCCATCATGAGCTCCAAATAAAGCGCGCCAACGAGTAGAAAAAGCGTCCACTTAAAATAAATTAAGACAGTTCGAGAAAAGACAAAACACTTAATACCCCGGGGTTCTAGTTTTTATTTTCTATATCTCTCTTTCAACACAAAATGTTTGAATGTGTGTTTTTCTGAACTTCAATAGATTTCCTGAAACTAAGATAATTGTGTTTGGGTTTATTGATTTGTGCTTTATTATTTAAGTATCAAGGTATATACAGCAAGGCCAAGTGTTCCCACAGTCTCCATCATTTTCGAGTGAGAATTATACAGGACCCTAGACTGAAATTTATTATTCCAGATGTGCCTTTTGCTATAAATCATTTGCATAAGAGTTAAAGCTTCATCTTTATAACATAAAGTGGGTTTTACTACACGAGCCGGTGGAAAAAGGGTTACACTCAGAAAATTGATCTGTTAATGTACCAAAAAGACAGGCTGGTTGCAGCCTCCTGAAGGAAAAAAGTTTTTGCCTGCAAAAAGGTGCAACCGCTAAAAAACAAAAAGTGGAATGATCATGCATCACAGAGCGTTGCCCTCTTTCCACTGTTCTCTATTTGTTCTTGTTTGTCTTCCTCTCCTCTCTGATCTCTCTATGAGGAGCCTGAAGATATGATCTTGAAATATAAATGGTGAGTGGGATTGGTAGGAAAGGGCACTGATCTCCGAGGTCTCAAACCAAGAAAGGATTCATGTGTGTTTCTTACAAGAAACAAATACTAATACATCTGATGAGACAGATTGGGGTTTATGGCAGGAGAGCTCTTGCAGTCTTACCCGTGGGACAGACTTCTGTGTTGGGGTAGCAATTCTTTTAAAAGCATCTGCGAAGGTCACCGTTTTGCCCCATTCCAAAGTGATGAAGGGTTGCTGGTTGATTTTGCAGGCAGGGATAGACTAGCCTAGTTTCACTAATATTTATGCCCCAAATAATGGAGCAGAAAGAGTGAAAGTTATTGGACTATCATCAAGACCACATTGGTGGTGATGATTTCAACCATACCGTAGACAAGGTAGGTGAAGAACCTCACCCACAGTCATCCTGGACTGTCAGCAGTGTCATATCTCTTTTGATCTGTCAGACACTTTCAGAGAAAAAATCCACAATCCCAACTGTTTACATGGGTCAGGGTCTGTATTAATGGGTGAGCGAGGCTAGACGAGACAGGTTTTACATTTCAAAAACTCCCCAAAATATATCCAATTGGCTTCTGTTGTCACCTTGTCACCAGGTGAAGAGGTGAAGTCCTGCTGCTGGCCTTTTAACAACAAGCTACTGCCAGACAAACATTTCTGCCGAGCTTTTGAATTACTTTGAAAAAAATGGAAAGTTTATTTCCCTCATCTTGTGGTGGGAGGTTGGCAGAGCCCAGACTGGGGTATTCCATCAGCAATTCACCTCCCACTCTTCTGCCAGGGTAAGTGATCATCAACTGGCTGCCCACGGGCTGAATCCGGCCCACCACTGAATTCTAATAGCTTCCATGTATTATATTTCTCGGCCTCTGTTTATGTTTGCCTGTGAGTCCCTGCACTGGGATGAGGAAATGCCTTGTCCAGAGTAAACATCTAATCACCATGTGCGAGAGTTTGGGGAGCCCACTGTAGTGCAGGGTTTTCCCTGCCTATCTGCAAAGGCAGGCAGCCTGGGTGATTGTGCCCACCACCTTGGTTAACCCGTGTGTGCCTGCATGGGGGGCCGTTCAGATGTAGCGTCTTTTGTGTGCACAAACACTTTCAATGTAGATGCGCATCATGTGAGCTCACAACCCAAAGCGATGCAGTAGTGGCGCACATTTGGTGCAATGCGCTTGTTTTTTCGTGCATGTCCGCGGTGCACAGCTCCCTTCTCCCTCCGGTGTTGTACCCGCGTCTCTCCCACTGTTTCCCACGGAGCTCTGCCCCGCTTGAAAGGAGGAGGAAGCCCGTGTGTGTAAAGACGTTGCGTCAGAGATGGAGAATGTGTATTATGGAAGAGAAACACACATTTCAGGACCTCTGACTTCTTTCGTTTTCCTTATTGCCTTTCCTTTCATATTTAAGCTGAAAATCACAGGACATGTCTGTTCTGGTGATACAAGTCAGCGGTGTAAAGCTCAAGCATGTGGGAGCCTCCTTAATAGTTTTATTTTATATCATACAAAACACCAAAGATGTGTATAAATGAAAATGATGTGCTTATAGGCAAAATAAAATATAAAAAACTAAATTATTATGATTATTATTAGGCAAAAATGTGAATCTAATTTCTGTATCTGAATGTCCAGCCCCCAAGGTTTCTATTGAGAAAAATTCTGGCCCTTCGACAAATATGGTTGGTGACCCCTGATATCCAAAATCAAAAACACTGAAGACTGGTTGAATAGGATCTCAGACACCAGCACTGGTTCTCGCTGCAGGAGAAATGGTTAGAGTTGATCCCTTTCCTGCAGGAGAGAGCGAAGAGTGTCCCGAGTTATTTTTTCTCCAATCTAACGAGATCGGTGACACGAAACGAAAACTGATGGCATGTCTGAAACTACCAGGGGGTAGAATTACCAGCAGTCCAGCTGAGATTAGGAATCATGCAATAACATTTTACACAGACCTATTTGTAGCAATATCCAATGACAGTAAGTGCCGTGGGGAGCCCCTGGAGGATCTTACTCTGCTCAGCCAGTATTAAAAAGCTGCTCTCAATAGTGAGCTGAGTTAACTGTTGCTGTGTCAGGTGGCAACAGGAGGAGCACCTGGACCTGATGGATCCACAGAATTTGTTGGAAAATTGGTGTTGGAATACTATGGACATAATTTACATTACACAACAAACTATACTTTCCCTGTTGCCCTAAAAAGGTGACTTGGCCTTGTTAAAGTAGTGGAGGACAGTTACCTTGCTGTGCACTGACTGTAGGAGGCATGTTTCTCATTTCGTGTTTTTGGTTAACCGCCCCTTTAATTCCTCGTCCAACATGCTGTGTTTTGTCTTTGGTGATTGATATGATTGATTGTTCTTTATTATGGGTGATGTGTCCCTTGGTCTACATCTCCTTGTAGAAGTTCCCACCTTTTTTTTTTTTACTTTATCCCTCCCAATAATCATCCTGGGTGTGTATGTGTGTGTGTGTGTGTGTGTGCACCTACCAGTTTTTAACTGTATCTGGTTTATGTATTTTGGGGCATATTGCAGTTTTTTTTAATGTTTTTCTCATTAAGGCATGCCACTGGGGCCATTCAAAGAATCATTTTGTTAATGAATAATTACTGTTTATTTCACTATGCTGCTTCTCTGTCGGGCCGCTTTGTTTTGCCAGGGATCAAAGATGCAGGGTGGATAGGATTCATGCGCCTGCCTTTCAACTGACTAAATGATACTCTCCAGAGCTTTCCTGCACAGACTCAAAGAAATCTTCAGGTCAGAGCAGAGCAGAGCAGAGCAGAGGATGTTGTGGACAGGACAATTATGAACAATGTTTTTCCCATTAGTGGTATAAGTGATGTGTGTAAATGTCATAATGTAAATACGGGTATTATTTCTTTAAATCAGGAGAAAGTGTTTGATCACGGTGGATCATCACATGGAAGATTGTGTATGAGTCAATAGCTATGAATGGATACAGACTGCACATTGATCCTAGAGGGAGAGAGGAGTGTTTGTTTTGTTCACAGACTGAAACCTTTCCATTTCTGTTTGAGTGTCTTAGGTTGTTATCACAGTTTGAACTTCTAAAAAGATTGTTTCAGGGTGAAAGAAAAATGTGGAAACTGTGACAATACAGAAAACAGCAAATATATGCTCTATGCACCGAGGGAGATTATGATTAGACGTAAACTGTGACTAAAATACAGATGCAGTGTGTGAAAAGGCTTCCAGCATGGAAGGATCTGATGTTAGTGAGGAGGATGGAAAGAGGTGAAGGAGGAGGAGGAGATGTGTGAAAAAAAGACAAGAGCAGATTAGCTGGGGTGGAGGAGAGATGAAGAGATCAAAAGGGAAAGAGGAGGATGAGACGAAAGAGAGGGGCGAGACGAATGGAGAGAGGATTAGAGTCATTGTGTTCAGTAATACCAACGGAGCATTAGACCTTCCAGGGGTGGCTGTGGTAAGGTTAAGGTAGCGTCTACTGTGTCTGAACAATCATAGTTCAAATTACAAATAAAACATTTAGTGCATTAAAACATCATCAGTTAATCAATGAACAGAAAACAGAAGATGTTGTTTGAAGTGTGTGTAGGATCGTGTCAAAACCCAGCTTTCTGAGTGTGAGACTGAACAGCATTAGACACAACACTGATAACTGCAGTTCCTCTCCTGACCACTAGAGTGCATCTTCAACAGTGAGTCAGTCCCCATAGACTCTCATGTTAAAATGTCCAACTATACAACATCAATTAACTTGTTTAGTGCCTGGTGCAAAAACTCCTTTGGTCTCTGTGGCTAATGTACTTCTTCTTGAAAACTGTATGTATTTTCATGTAACTCACATATTTGCATATTTATTAAGACTGACAGTTATCTAAGTGATAGTGTAGTCGTTTTAAGCTTACCACAAACCAGCATAATGCGCTGGAGATCCATCTCCACCTCTGGAGATTACGGAGGCTGCATACATCTTTATTCACATTATATGGGTGGGACCTGCTTGGAACCAACAGGTCAGCCCACACATGTGCGACCGTGGTAAGCAGGCAAGCCGTGACCATGGCAACACCAACTGGGCATTGCATTCTCAGACACTAAGAACTGGACATATTTACAGTGACACTGAAAGCAGAGATGTTTGCGGTCATAGCAGTTGGCAGTCACCCAGTCAACAGATGAGGATAGTGTGTATGAATATGCAAAGTTATTCAGCCCCTGCAAACTAGTCTAAAATTGGTTGTGACGCAAGCTTTGTAAAAAAAAAGAACCTGACCCCTGCAGTGTGCATGTGAAAGTGTTGGAGGAATATGAAGCAGCAGTGAGGACTCTTTGCAGTGGTGTAGTGGCCCCCTGAGAAGTGGGTATACTCTTAATGTGAGGGGGGGGGCAAATGTTGTTACACAACATTTCAGTTAAAAAAAACATGTATGTATTAACACCACTGCTTATCAAGGTAGGAGTGTAACAGTGCTAAAGTTGGTCCTCACAAACAGAAAGTAAAAAAATCACAGACTAATGATGATGGTCTGTTGTCTACATTTTAAAGGAGAAGTTCCGTTTTTTGCAACCTGGACCTTATTTCTAGCATAAAATACGTTCATTTACTCACCTGAACAACTTTGGTGTAACTTGGAGTCCTTCAGAAGATATTTAGATCCACTCACGATCTACTTATATCCATATAACGGGAGTTGTTGGGGCAACGATGCAGCGTCTAAATAAGACATTATCTGCTGTGAAACTCCTTCATTTCACCAATATGTTGTTATGAATCACCAGCACTATTCCCCCGTGAACTCGGAGCGGCTCGGGGTTGGTTGTTGTTGTCAAGGCTTTTCACTGACCTACGACTTCAGCAGTGGCATGGAAGTGACGTCATCGAGGTCGTAGGTCAGTGAAAAGCCCTGAAAAGCGCTACACCAAAGTTGTTCGGGTGAGTAAATGAACGTATTTTATGCTAGAAATAAGGTCCAGGTTGCAAAAAAACGGAACTTCTCCTTTAATCTTACTTCATACACAACAGTTAGCACATTAGCTTGCAATGCACACGTGATATCGTGATTTGGGGTCTGCAGCTTCTCTGGGCTTAGGACACGAAGCGCATTCAGTGGGTGATTTTTGATCTGTCAATTGGAGCTAAACCATGGAGACGGAGCACTGGTGTCCGTAGAAGTAATGTTGCAAAGTTGCATATATCTATTGGAAAGAAGACGATGCTGTTATCTTGATTGTGATTGGTCAAATGATGTGTGATGCGTTAAGACCTAGGATGTTTTATTTTGAAGAAAATAGCAATCCCGTTGTTTCTGAAAGTCCAGGCTCTGGGTGCTCATGCTTAGCATGCTGTATCCCTCCACTACACTACTGCTCGTTTGTCTCCGATTTAATTGATCGAAGTTAGATATTAAAATGAGATGAAGCAGAAACAGGTGAGACTGTAAAATTGGAGCCTCCACCATGAAATGCATGTTACAGCAGTTTCACCCTTCCCCATCACGTGTGTCTTGACTGGTCTGAGAAAAGATTCCCTCTATAGAATCAGCTCCTCATGAATGCTTCAGTGCTTTGTCAATGGCAAAAAGGAGGTTCTGCCTGGATGGCAGACAAAGAACATGAAGTGTTGTTAGCTCTGGTTCTGGTTCATCTAGACTTCCTGGGTCTGCCTGGGACGTGTTCGGGTCCAGCATTAATCACCGGACTGTCCGGATGACATTGTGTTGTGTTCTTGTTGTTGTTCATGTTGGAGCAGTGATAGATTCTTAAGTGTGGTGTGTGTGTGTGTGTTCTGGGTGGATGTTAGCAATGCCAAGTTTTTCCTTCTGTAGGTGATCTGAAAGTCAGCCACAGATTGCCAGTCCAGCCCTGTGTGTGTGTGTGTGTCTGTGTGTGTGTGTCTGTGTGTGTGTATGTGCCAGCTTCTGGGGTCAAACTGCTTTATGGAGACCCCACATGTTTAAGCAGATGTTTGCGTGTTAAGACTCGGTTTTATAGTCTGGGTTACAGTCAGGTTTAAGCTAGATATAAACACATTGCGTCAAGTGTGCTCACAAAGACAGAAGTATAAAAAAAGTGTCTGTGTGTGCATGATTGCATTTACCCTGTGTGGGTGTTGGCAGACATAGCAGACCTCTTACAGTGCATGATTATTTCTGGAGAAAGAGCAATGATGTTCGAGGGAGAGAAAGCATGAGTAAGGGAAAGAAAGGCAAATCAAAGAGATGCAGAGAGAATGAGTTAATGATGAACAGAGACTGTGGCAGAGGGAGAGTTGGGGGGGAAGGAGGCGGAGGGAGAGATGACGGAGAGACAGAGGTGAGAGTGTGTGCAGGCCCTGCAGTAAACCTGCTGTTTGAAGCTCAATGCTAACACCTACTCACGCTCCCACAGCTAATTGCTTTTACTACATAAAATGCTACATATGCATGACATACCGCCTCTCTGCAGCTGAACACACCCAGGCACAGACAAACACGGCCTGGATGCACAGTCGGCTCATGAATTACCTGAGCGGTTCAGATGGTAAAATCCACAATGTACATTTAATGAGTCATATCTGCTTCTGTGCCTCTGTTCAGTTTTGAGCTGCTGTTACACCAGCCTCAGTGAGTGAAACATCTCAACAGGAAGTGTGACCTGTGTGCTTCTCATTACTGATACTGATAACCAATAATATGTTTTGCACACACCTGAGGTTAAGAATGGCTGAGATGTGGTGAGTAAAGATGAATTTAACATTGTAGCTCTGCCTCTGACTTAACTAAATAATATAACCGACATCACTGCTGTAATTGTAACAAAAGCAAGAACAGTTATGACTCTTCAGAAATCAACATTTATTATAGTTTCTAATCAACTCAGTGGGGCAAACAGACTGAAAATGAGCAAAGTCCAATATATTTGGTTCATTATAATTGGCTCTAGTAACTGCCAAAAAAAAAATCTGGATTAAAGATTATTCAGACCTATCTGTGTATTTTGGTCAATAAATACTGACCGATAAAACATGGACATAAGAAAATACTGTTGTTTTTTTTGTTTTTTTTTTATTAAAATGTGATCAAATGTTCTTGTTAAACCAAAAAAGAAAAAACAAACTTGTCTGCAAACAAAAATATTGATGCTGGACAGTTCTGCAGTTAACCCTTGGAGGGTCCAATATCAGCTCCATATACAGGAGAATGTACTCCCAGCATCACTACCTCTGTGACTGTTCCTCTGCCACTCGGAGGAAATTGCAGTAAACCTTGCCTAGAAATGAAGCTAAATTAGACAGAGGATAACTCCATAAAGCACAACTACTCCAGGCAAAGATATCACACTGATCTCATATAGAGTTGTCCTGATTCAGATGCCAGCATCGGTATCGGCGAGTACTGGAGTCCAGGCACAGATCAGATACCACGTGTATTAGAACCAGGAATGTGTTTACCAGCTAGCTCTGTTAGCGTGGTGACAGTCCAACTCTAGAGCGGTCCATTTATAAAATGATACGACCAGCACTACAAACAACCCACGTACTTGTGTACTACATATGTGTGTCTCTGTTGTTAAAGTTTAGCGTTACTTCTCAGAGTGTCATTTTTTCAGTCGGGACTCATGTATGCGACATGACTTATCGCTCGTCTTTTTCCGGTCAGTCGTCATGGAAACATGACGCTCTACCAGTGGTGTGGTGTTTGGACCCGAGTGAAAACAAACGTGTGTATGAGCTGAAAAATGTATCATTGTACACCACCCAGTATGTGTGGCATTTTTAAAGGAATTTTTATTTATTCCTAGATATTTGTTCATCTTCAGTTGTGTCTGATTGTCAAACTGACAATAAAAGAAGGTTAAATGGCTTTTCTTTGCTGTTCATTCCTGTTTTACAAAGGGTTTAAAGGAGAAGTTCTGTTTTTTGCAACCTGGACCTTATTTCTAACATAAAATACGTTCATTTACTCCCCCGAACAACTTTGGTGTAACTTGGAGTCCTTCGGAAGATATTTAGATCCACTCGCGATATGTATATCCATATAATGGGAGTTGTTGGGGCAACGATGCAGCGTCTAAATAAGACATTATCTGCTGTGAAACTCCTTCATTTCACCAATATGTTGTTATGAATCACCAGCACTATTCCCCCGTGAGTTCGGAGCGGCTCGGAGTTGGTTGTTGTTGTCATCCGGGGTTTTTTACACGGCTTTTCACTGACCTACGACCTCGATGACGTCACTTCCGTGCCACTGCCAAAGTCATAACTCCCATTATATGGATATACGCAGATCGTGAGTGGATCTAAATATCTTCCAAAGGACTCCAAGTTACACCAAAGTTGTTCGGGTGAGTAAATGAACGTATTTTATGCTAGAAATAAGGTCCAGGTTGCAAAAAACGGAACTTCTCCTTTAACCTGAACCAGGCCTGACAACAATGATAATCACATCACATCCATGCAGGCGTAGTCGTGTATACTATATTTTAAGTAACACACTGGTATCGGTATTCGGTATCGGCCGATACCCACAGCACAAGTATCAGAATCGTATCGGGAGGGAAATTATGGTACTGGAACATCTCTAATCTCATTCAGCTGATTGAATACGACTGTACCAAAGTAGATATAA
This sequence comes from Selene dorsalis, assembly GCA_900303245.1. Taxonomy (NCBI): domain Eukaryota; kingdom Metazoa; phylum Chordata; class Actinopteri; order Carangiformes; family Carangidae; genus Selene; species Selene dorsalis. The sequence continues at coordinate 39,592 of OMNW01035669.1, forward strand.
ATAATGCACAACACACTGCCAAAGTGCCCAAAGTCTGCCAGAGTTTTTTGTTTCTTTTTTGTTTCTGTGAATGTTCTCATTCATCCAGGTCATCGTATCTGTAGGCAACAATTTAATTGAAAGCAACTGGACTTGTATTTGTCTATGAAGACGTTTCACCTCTTATTGGCATCGGTCTGACTAGTCCTCACTAGTCTGACTAACTAGTCTGACTTTTTGTTTGTTTGTTTTTTTATCTTTTAAAGAAAATCTGCTCATTTTCCCACAGGAGGCCATGTGCACACAGTACAACCCTTACCTCTTCCATCACAATGTTATATCAAGCTGATCCTACCTCATCCAAGTGAAAACAATGAACACACACTATGTATAAAAGTTAAAATACAAGCTGAATTGGTGAAGTCTTTTTTTTTATTAAGCCACAGGGGTAGCTTTGTCAGGAAGAAAGGCAGGTGGTGGGGGGGCAGGTAGTTTGACTACAGGTCTCCCCATTGGAGCAGGAGAATCTATCACATAGTGAACTTCTATCTCTGTACTGCTCTAAAAGCTGCCAAATGAGACTCAAGTGATTCATCATGCTATGAACACGGTGTCACGGTTTGGGAAGAAACACGATACATAATGGGTCCAAGTCACTGACATCACAAAGAGGAAAGCAAAAAAAAAAACACACATCAGAAAATACCCCACAAAACAGAAAAGATGGAACAAACCAAGAAACTCACAGAGCTCAGAACACAAAGGAAAAACACAAAAGAAGGGTGAACAAGTGAGAAGACGAGATGAACTGACAAACACAGGAGGGAACACGCGGACTAAAAAGACAGGGGTTAATTACGAAACAAGACACGGGCGTGGGAGACGAAGAAGAAGAAAGAGAAAATGATTTTCAAAGTAAAACAAGAAAACTAAAAGTAAATTCAACAGGAGAGCAGACACAGCATGTGACATACAGGCCTGCAGTTTCTGGGATGTGTGACCTTGTTAGAAATAATAAACCTTTACTTGGTGTGTTTTGTTGGGTAGAAATCGTCAGTTTATCAATGACAGATGAAGGATTCATAGGAGAGAGAATCAGACTGCGCTTAGAGTAGGCTTGTTGCTGGTCTATGCTGAGATGGATCTACGTGGTGCTGCTGCTTTAAATGGTGCGGTGAAGGAAGGTGCTGTGTTTCCTCTGCTGAAGGGGGAGAGAGAGGAAGCACTGAAACTCCTTTCTTCAGCAGTTAGGGAACTGGACCAGCTCCTATAGTTGTGATGTTCATTTGATTTCTTTGTTGTCATGGAGACAGCAGTGTCGCAGTCGCTTCCCGGCCGGTTTCATTGGCGGCCAGCGTGCGACTGCAGCGTGTGACAGCTCAGTGACGACATGGGGACAGCGAAAAAGTTTTGATGAAAACTGGGACAGAAGTTGCAGAGAAAAATAACTGTTTTTTTTTTCTTTTTTCTGGTGGATCAGTCAGTTCTCCTCTTCCTCGCTCTTCCTCTCTATCTCACCCAGCAGTGCTAATAGAGCAGGATTATCCACAGTGAAGATGAAAAGGGTTTCATTTCTCTGAGAGCCTCCTTGGTGTGTGTGTGTGTGTGTGTGTGTGTGCGTGCGCACGTTAGCCGGGGTTATTGTGCTACACTGTCATGGATGAAAATAGCAGACAGACAAAGTGAGTAATTATCTGTTCCCTCTGTCTCTCTCTCCTCTCTTGTTCCGCTCATCCTCTCTTTTTTTAGAACCTCTCTCTTTGAACTGTCACTGTTTGTTTTTCAGGTCATTTCCAGAAAGACCTCTATCCACACTGAATTTACTGAACAACCGCAGAACGGCTTAATCCTCTCCTCTCTATCCTCTTCTGGTTGAAACTGGGCTGGTTCCACAGACTGCTGCAGCAGGTGGCGGTGGGTGAACCCTCCCTGTGATCACCTGTACACACGGTCACCTCTCACCTGCTGTGAGCTTATGAGACGGATTTGGGAAAACAAGGAGAGTTGCTGTGGAACCAGCCCGTGTTTGGTTGATAAACTACAATATTTGGACAGTTTTACTGATCTAATCTCATTTCCATTCTTTGCTAGTGACGTCAAGAGTCATACCACTGTGGACGTCTCTATCGGTTCCAGTGGGTGTACTCAGTGGGAGCCTGATTCAGAGGCTTGAGTGAGCATAAATTATGAACAGATTCTTCTAATCACCTCTAGAACTGAACATGTGCAACTTTAGTTTTCTTTTGTTATCATGGTTTGCAGTGTTTTCATCCCTTAGATAACTAAGTCAGGCCATTCATGACAACTTTTTTGTCCGGTGAACACTGTGTATGTAACACCTCGACATTTTGCACAAATGTCAACTTGGATTCAAGAGCAAACAGATTAGATTTTTGAAGGTCCCTCACTAGCCCCTTGACCCACCATGGTGTAGCACTCCCCTCTTTGGCTCACACAGGAAAATTCCCTCAATAAAGTTTGATATAGTTCCCAGTAGGGTTGGGAGGTAATATATGTATCCAGAGGCATCTTTAAAAAAGCAATGGCAATGGGATCAGTTTCATTACTGTTATTAAAAAAATTGTAATGTGCTCATATAGGGGCCTGATATAATATTAAATAGAATTTATTTTAAGCCTAAATAATGAGTCTGTCCAGCACCAGCATATGTGTGGTTGAGTTTTCAATTTCACTTCAGTATAATGTTTAGCTTTTGGGAGATGTTTGATAAAGTTGATGGATGTGACAGCAGAAGAAAGAGATGGCAAGTCGTGTAACAGGTGAGCTGGTCTGTCCCGAAAAACACAACTTCTGCAAAAACCTTGACTAAATTTGAAGCACTATGTTGCCTATGTGGGCTTGTGCTGTCTTATGAAACACACACACACAGCTACAGCTGTGCAGCGCCACATCCACTGTGCTGTGGCTCCGATGGTGGTTAAATCTTCCAATGGTGAACTCTTTTTATAGAAAGTGCAGCCAAACACCAGGTTGAGAGAGGAACAACAGAGCGTTTTTTTTAATTTTAATAAGGTATTCTGTTGTTAATAAAAGCTGTTGCCCGTGTTTTGTCATTGTTTCAGTATTTTTATGTGGTGTTTGGTATTCCGTTTCTGAACGACGCAGATGCAAGCCAATATTTCAGTGACTCCATCTGAGCTGTACAACATGATTTTTAATTGGTCACGGTATACCCGTATACCCCAGGAAAATGTGGAGGAGGTCTAACGTAGGGCTGGGCAATAAAACGATCTCGATTTGAGATCGCGATTAATCTTTGATCAATTTTGATTATTGGCTATGGTCATATTTCCTCCATATCACATGGCAGAAATAAAAACAACAGCAGCCTGTCACTCTGCCGTCTGATACGCTGCCTCCTGTCGTGAGGGTGTATAATTTGAGCTGCAGCAGCTGCAGCTAAAGAGAAGAATTATAAAGTGATTGTGGTGCTAAACCAAGAAGATGAATGCAGGAAAAAAAACTGTTACTGTACTCCTCCACAAACAACGAGAAAATATCAGAAATCAGAGGCTCCCCTCTGGTGTCTGACTTTCAAACACTCTGTCAAAGTCAAGGTCAAGGTCAAGGTAACCTTTATTAATCCCCAAGTGGGCAAATTGTAATGCAGCAACAATCACAGATAAATACCAATGCACACAGTTCAATGACAATGACAAGTAATAAACACAACAGTAACGATATAGCAAAGTCAAGCATTCAGGGCATTAAGGGAACCAATAGCAGCAGTTACAAAGGAGCTTTTAAAACGATTAGTCCTGCAACGTGGCAGACCGTTTCTCTGGCCCAGAATCGACCTGGCCCTCTTTGCAACCCTTGACTTGTGCAAATCAGAGAGGTCATTTAAGGTTGTGCCTGTCACCTTGGAGCACACCGTCACAATACCCTGTAGTCTGTAGTCCGTCCTAATTTTTGGTTAAGGAGACCAAACCAGCAGATAAAAGTAAAAGTTAACACAGATTCACCAAACCTTAATGAAACATTCTGATGAAAGTTGTGTCCACATCAAAGTTCTGGAGCTTTGAAGGAAAAACAAACACTGGTGGGATTTTTTACAAACCACGTTAATGTGATGCTCAAAGGACATTTTATTGTCAATGATGGTACCCAAGTACTTGTACTGGTGTACCCTCTCCACCGCCTGGTCATTTATCACCGCAGGCGGAATGACACTAGGATTTTTCCTGAAATCCCCTAATATCTCATGGGTCTTTGAGACATTAACGTTTAGGTAAGCAGCCTTACACCATTCAGAGAACTCCTTCAGGGTGGGGCCATGATCCGAGCTGTCATTATTGAGCAGGGATACAGGAACAGAATCATCTGCAAACTTAACGATGTCATAACCTTCGTGTTGACTTCGACAAAAATTTGGGTACAGAACAAATAAAAGGGGAGAGAGCACACACCCTTGAAGAGAACCAGTAGAAGACAAAAGAACCTCAGATAAAACACTGTTTACTTTAACACATTGTGAGCAAGCAGTTAGAAAATCCAGCAACCAACAAATTAGGTCTGGATCAATGTGCAAACTCTGGAGTGTTTTAAGTAAGATTTGTGGTTAAATACAATTAAAAGACTAGGAGAAGTCAATAAAAACAAGGACAAATGACTTGTCGGTCTCAAGATGAGATAAAATCATATGCATCAAAGTGCAAAGTGCATCCTCATCTCCTCTATGGCAAACTGGAGAGGATCTAAGTGATCCTGCACTGCACCTAGAAGCTCACCTTTCACAATTTTTTCTAAAGATTTCATTACCAAGGAGGTGAGTGCTACAGGTCTGTCATCATTAAGTGACTGTGCAACCTTGTTTTTTTGGACAGGTACAATGATAGAGACTTTCCAAACATGGGGTACCTTATGGATATACAGGGACAGTTTAAAAATAGAGCAGAAGTTATCTGTCAGTTGTGAAGCACAGTTTTGAGTACATGGCCACCAATTTCATTGGGGCCAGGTCTCTTCCTCTCTTTAATACCCCGGAAAAGTTTTGCAACCATGTCTTTACTCACATCAGTGTCAGAAAAGCCAGGAGCAATGTTTTTAAAATTCGACCATTCCTCCTTTAAAGGGGTCATATCATGGAAATATCACGTTTTGAAGGCTCTTTAACATATATTTGGTGTTTGTCTTGCCTTCCTGCCTCCAAAATGTGAGATTTGACAAAATAATCTGTAATTTGCTCCTTAGATTGAAATCCATGTGGTTTTTCAAGCTGTTCCCTCAGTTGTCTGACAATGATGTTATTAGTTTTCAAATTTGCATAATACCACCCCTACCTGTGAGTGTCTGTACCAGTAGAGGGGGTGGGGTGGGGCAAGTGGTGGTTCATTTGCATTTAAAGGGACAGTCACTGAAACAGACTGTTCTAAACAGGGCTGTTTTGAGCAGATGAAAAGAACTGTGATGTTTGATCCTTGGGGTATTTTGACCGAAGCATGACACAGACATGTCTTTAAGACACCGGGGAACTCTTTTAATTTGTGGAAAACGAGCATAATATGTCTTCTTTAAATCAAAAACATCAAAACGATTGTAAAAACAGTCAGCAAGGACACGGTCAAGTTTGCCAAGCAAAGAAACAGGACAGCTCTAAGACTGTATTCCCATCAACAACTTGTCGGTCTCCACCTTGTCCTTGCATTTAGCAAGTTTAGTGTCCTGTTAAACTTGCTTTTGTTCCCTATAGCAAGACGCATCACCAAGATTGAAACTGGTATTCCTCAGGGTAATGGCATCTTTTACAGATTTGGACACCCATGGTCCAATTTTTGGGAATTACCAAATCTGTACAGAGACATATGCAAAATACAATCTCAGTGAGTTAATCAATGTCATCGTCACAAGCTTCAAATATCCCCCAACCTGTGCAGTTAAAACACTCCTGGAAATTATGAAAGTTCTCCTCCAACCAAACTAGAACCAAATGACATGTCGGTTTCTGTTTTTCAGGACCAATTTATAGGAACGGGACCAAATAAACTATGTAGTGGTCCGACATCCTCAGTGGAGCTCTGCAAAGAGATTTGTAGGCTCCCTTGATAGATCCATAACACAGATCCAGACATTTGGTAAGATGAGTCGCACAAGACGCATATTGATAGAAGTTCCCCAAAGCTTTCCCAGGTCTGCAGTGGTTAAGGTGCGTCTGGTGCGATCCTCTGCAGCCGGTGCACTGTTTTTACCATAGCCTGTGTGGCTAAGTCTGCATCAGCCTTGGATCACTGCAGTACAGCTCTGTCAGTCAAACAGCCACGCCCCTAATTATTTAAATTTTCAAGGCCTGATATCTGATTAATTAATTGCTTATTTTCAGACGGACCACCAGAACAGTGAACAAGAGGTGTGACACCACAGTGAGCTTTGGAAAAGTGATTACGTGTTGAGTTTTATTGCAGTGACCATCAGTGGTGTTGCAGTTAGTTTATAAATACAGGTTTAACACAAACTCACCTCATGATAGGTAGCCAACACAAAACAAAAAAGAAAAAAAAAGATTTTGAAGGTCAAAGGTCAAGGTCACGGTGACCCCATAAAACAATTTTGGAGGGGGCCAATAACCACATGGTACAGTACCTGCTACAGTACCCAACTAAATTCTTTATTGAGGATAAGCTGGTTCTGAATCTGTGCAGCAGTTTTGATATTAAAAAAAAATCTTAATGTGGGTGTCATTAAAAAATATACTGTAGTTCTTCATCTTCACATCTCTGGGGAACAAACAGAGTAAAACAACAGAAGCTGCTGTGACACATGTGCAGACCAGCCAATCTGAACATGGCTGATGCAACATTTACAGCACAGCACTACACTCTGCCAGGTGTCCGTCCAACCATCTGACACATTTAATTACACCCACTCTGTGACATGTATCATCGTCAGTGTGTGGGGGCATTTAGCGTGGACACATTTCCCCCCTCTTTGTTTTTCTCTCTCTTATTCCTTCTCTCCGTCTACACCTCTGTCTCTCCTGCCAGCTTCCCTCTCCGCCTCCTCGTCTCTCTCTCATCGGAGCATCTGTCTATATTTAGACAGCCTGAGACTCCGCTTGATCTGCCATGTGTTTTTCTGCAGATAGGTGTTAATAGGATTCCTCACGCTGCTCTGGGATCAGCCGACCCTGCAGGAAAACACACAGGAAAAACACACATCCACTCTCATTCACGCTCTAACCTCAGCCAAGAGCTTCAAGTGGTGTAGTGGAGCACGCAGCAGAGAGTTGAGTCAGGTAATGCTGTAGGGCTGGACTCCTTTGTGTCATTACATATGTCAGAGTCATTTTGAATGAGTCTTAGTTTTATTTTCTGCTGGAACAGAACCTGGCCGTGTTGATTTCACCTCGGTTTATCATGGGGATTATTGTGACTGTGTTTGAACAGCGTTTACAAAATGCTGCTGCCAGACTTTCAACACAGTTAAACACCTATTTTAACCTCCATGCTCTGGCTTCCTCTTCATTTTACAATCCATTTATTCAGTGTTCACTCTTACACCTGTACATGACAGATCCTCACAAGCTGCTCTGCCCCATCCCAACTTATTTACCATTTAACTGAAGATTCATAACAGTTTCCCCCCTCGTATTACTTTACGGGTATTATAACTTATTAGTTTTGCTCATTGTGACACTTTTCTGACACATTTCAATTTTCTCAGCGCTTCTAGATTCATATTAAAGAGGAACTGTACAAGATTTTGACCTTAATTAAACAGCTTCAGAGTAATTGTGATGGTTAAAACAGAGAAAATGGAGGCTCTCTGCCTTGCAGCTAGTGTCTCTGGGCTGAAAACCAACCTTGCAAGATCAGTGCCTCCGTCCCAAATCTCTTGCAAGAAACATGGACTGCTTTACAGCACTATGACACAGAAACACTCCGTAATCGGTAATCTCTTTTTTATCACATATAAGACTATACAAATATACACAGTGTAAAACGTATGTGATATGTAACGTTATCCACTTCTCCATGGATTGCTTTCTTGCTGGCTTCGTTGAAAACAAATGCACATGGCCAGGGGGTGAGAGGAGGGTGAGCGTTTAGTTTTTATGTCACTATTGTATAAAATATGCACTCCCAAACTGTAGGGGGAGCTCCGTAGAGAAAAAAAGACCAAAACAGAGGAGTAGATGACCGGACTCGCATGGCTATATATTTATATATATATATTTAAAAAAAAAAATGTAATGAAAAGAATTCAGTTAATTCATGTGCTGTTTTAGACTCATATGCACATAGAAAAGAAAACATGTACACACACAAATGTGCATGTTGATCCTCTGGGACATATGTCAAGCAAGAGGTACTGAAAGCAGGTGATTGGAATCAGTAGAAGCACTGAATGACGTAGTTTCATTTTAAAAATCAGTGATTCACTGCTGTTCTTTAATGGACAGAGGACAGGACGTCTCCAGCAGCTGTCCAACATTTCCTCCAGATCCAAATGTCTGATGATTAAAATCCTTCTTCTGCTTCAAATACAGAGCTGAAACTATAAAACTCGATAAAACTCAATGATGAAATTCCGTCTGACAACCATCACTGACACATGATCTTATCATGTCATTATTGATCATGTGATAGGATATCATATGGGATATGATGTCAATAATAGAGGATTAGCATGATTGA
>OMNW01035670.1:603-27306 GCA_900303245.1 Selene dorsalis
ACATTGAATCATCGGGTCATCTAGTGAGTACTTCTCTCTAAGTGTAGCAGAAAGGGTGGTCCTCACTCCATCTCCACACTTACCTGGAGCTCACTATGATGCCCATACAGGAATGTGTGTGTGTGTGTGTGTGTGTGTGTGTTTACTGGGCCTGTCCAGGTAAGAGAAACCTGTCAGATTTTACATAATTTTACATAATATTCTTTTTACGTCTCCTGTAGTAACAGTCCTTAGTGTGTTCAAATGTTCACGCTTATTTTCTGTGTGTGTTTGTGTTTGTCCAGCGATGTGACTCCACAGAGCACATCCAGGAGTTTTACAGGCAGCGTCTCCGTGTACAGCAACATCTGGAACAGAAGCAGCAGCAGAGGCAGCTCTACCAGCAGATGCTGCTGGAGGGGGGGGTGAAGCCACAGGATGGAGCCCAGCATAACCTCACTGAGACTTTCCTCAGCAGGTTAGGAACCCATATTAAAAGCTTCAGCACCAGCGAATCGTGACTATAACACACTGAATGTCTCAACTGATATTGTCTTTGTATAGATCCATTCAGAAGTTGGAGGAAATGAATGTGGGCATTGACCACAAAGGAGATGAGGTGATGACACATCTGGGCCAGCAGTGGAATGGACTGACAGGCAACAGCACCTCTAGTCCCAGGACTGCCAACACCCGCCACACTCCAGATACAGGGGTCCTGAGGGACAAGCCGGGTGGTTTGAGCAGCAGCACCCCATTAAAGACTGGGAACCATGGCTTGCCTTCCCTCAGTGAGTCTCCAGTTCCAACCAGTCATAGGTAAGAGCCACTACAGAAACACCAACTTCATAAGAGTAGTCTCAATGTCATCCAGAAATAAAGTATTTATCAACATGTATGTACCCCTTTAGTACTAAGCCTTTACTATTTTTTTGCAATTAGGTAATGGTAAACAATGACCCTGTGTATCTCTTTATGTTTAAGTGCTGAGAGGATCAGAGCATCTTGTCCCACGGTGCAAGATGATTCAGGCTGCCCTACGACACGCAGTACACAAGAGGTACACCAAACTGCCAACTAAACATTACAGTACACAACTCAGTCTCCTTTTTACTTTATTAGTTCTACTTTTCTTGCTGCATATTCTTAGTGTAAAGAAATCCCTAAATGTGTTAAAAAAAAGACATTCTGAGATATATTTACATAGATGACATTAATGTAATGTAAAGGTGAGGTTAAAAAAAAAAAAATCTTTGATGGCAAATGACATTTCTTTTTTCCTCGATCTTCTTGTACAGCCAGGCAAGTCGAAAACCCAGTTTGTTAAAATCAACCAGCTTGAGGACACACAGGCAGTACGTGCTGTTGCATTCCACCCCTCAGGAGCGCTCTATGCTGTTGGCTCCAACTCAAAAACCCTGAGAGTCTGTGCCTACCCAGAAAGCCTGTCCACCAGGTAGGAGCCATTCACATCTATGTATGATTTCAAATGATGCTACACTCTCACAGCATAGTTAATGATGTACTTGGATACTCTATATGTTGAATTAGAAACAGAGATGATTAAAGTTGCAGATTTTTGTTACAGAACTCAGAATCATGGCTGAATAAACTGTCTGAGTTTGAATATACTCCACTTAATGCCTTCCTGCAACAGTTCTGAATCCACTTCTGTTGTGTTTTCTTGGCTCGTTCAGTGGTTCTGGTGCAGCTAAACAGCCGGTTGTGCGCTTCAGGAGGAACAAACACCACAAGGGCTCAATCTACTGTGTAGCATGGAGCCACTGTGGACAACTGCTGGCCACTGGCTCTAATGATAAATATGTCAAAGTCCTGCCTTTCAATGCAGACAGCTGTAATGCCACAGGTACTGTATTTTAATTGTGCTTCACGAGACATAGTGCAATACAAGTTGAAGCAGAGTAATACAGATCAGATGTTCATTTTTCTCCTGAGATTGAATTGGATTTAATTTCTGTATGTCTCTGTGATCTAGGCCCAGACCTAGAGTTCAGCATGCATGATGGTACCATCAGGGACTTGGCCTTCTTGGAGGGACCTGAGAGTGGAGGATCCATCTTGATCAGTGCTGGGGCTGGAGACTGCAACATCTACACTACTGATTGTCAGAGGGGACAGGGTCTTCATGCCCTGAGTGGACACACTGGTACGTTATGGAAATAGTCCTGAGGGAACCATAGGGGTTTGAAACCAGTTTACAGATAGTTTATCTGTGAAGTTGTCATATGTAGACATATTTTTTCCAACTTGTTCCCTGATGAGAAACCAATTAATTCAGTATCATAAAAAAGGAGCAGTACCATAAAATAGTTACATTATAACCACTTTAACAGGGTTCGTTTTCTATGAATCATGTGCTTAAGACTTCACCATTTTGTTTGAACAGGTCACATTCTGACTCTGTACACATGGGGAGGGTGGATGATTGCCTCTGGCTCACAGGACAAAACGGTCCGTTTCTGGGATCTGCGGGTGCCCAGCTGTGTCCGTGTGGTGGGCACAACACTGCACGGCTCAGGTGAGTCACATCATGACTCACATTGCTCAAGTTTAGTCAGCAGGTTGTTTGGAAATGGCTGTTTATCACCACTTTTGTCTCACACAGGAAGTGCAGTTGCTTCAGTGGCAGTGGATCCCAGCGGCCGCCTGCTGGCCACTGGTCAGGAAGACAGCACCTGTATGCTGTACGACATCAGAGGAGGCCGCATTGTCCAGACGTACCGGCCCCACAGCAGTGACATCCGCTCAGTGCGCTTCTCACCAGGAGCCCATCATCTTCTAACGGGATCCTATGACAACAAGATCATCATAAATGACCTGCAAGGTAGCAACAACCTTTAAAAAGAAAAAGAAGATCTGTGTTAGATTTCTGACGATACAATTCAGTTTGAACAGGTTATACTTACCTTGATGCCGAAGACTGTTTGTGTTTCTAGAATTTCACCTTTGTCAATCAGGTTTAGGTTTTATTTTTAAGGCCATGAGATGTGGTAGAGAAATGAAATGAAATCCCACTTACTGTCAAAAGATATATTAAGATGCCACAGTGCTATCAGTAATTGCCATTGTCATGTTTCTTTCTTTTCTTTGACCCAAGGTGACCTAACAAAGCCCCTCCCTCAGACAGTAGCAGGGGAACACTGGGACAAGGTGATCCAGTGCAGGTGGCACCCCCATGACCAGACCTTCCTCTCCTCCTCTGCAGACCGAACAGTTGTCCTCTGGGCTAAGGGCCCCTGAGGGCCCAGTGCAGAAACAGTGGTTAAACAGCAGCAGCAGCAAGCACAAGCGTCCACGTACATCTCAACACTGGATCACTTACTGTTGCAGGGGTGTATGTACAGTATGTGTGTTTGTGTGAAAACATATGCATACATATTGCAAGCAACAAGCTGGTCATATGTTGGTCAGTTTAAAGTAAGTGTGTGTGTATGTGTGAGCAATCTGACCATCATTTGTGTGTGCAGCCACTTCAAAAATGATGTCTATAATTGGTTGTGTCTGTGTGAGAATGATTACTACTGTATATATGTATTGTGTGGCATTGTGCGTGTAAGCAAACATGGCATTCTAGAAATAGGTGTGTGTGTGTGTTTGGTTTTGCAGTTTTAGTGTAATTAAAATTAAATTTGAAGAAAAGAAAAGAAAAAGAAAATTTTTTCAAATGCCATGAGGAAATGAGAATCCTTTATTGTCGCTGTTTGTGACATGTGAGGTTAAATACTTAAATATTTACAGTGTGTGTTTGCTCAATACCTTTCTGCTTTTAGCTTTGTAAGTAGAGCATAAAGATTGAATGGCAAAGACCTACTTAGACTGTAGAGATGACTGATGATGCCTCGCAGGAGTGAGCTCACTGCAACACACTTTCAAGTTAGTTTAGTTATTTTCTCAAAATGCCAAACTTCACATAAATCAGCCATAGTAGGATCTGAAGGTCACTTTAGATGGGATGTAGCTTTAGAGACGGAGTGAGTGACCTTGTGGACAGAAGCCACGTTTGGTTATGCATATCATGATGTGCCTTTTTGTAACCTTTGTAGAGGTTTTTGGATATGTGGATTAATTAAGAGATTTATTTATTTATGTATCCATTGGTAGCTGTATCTTATTTGTCCATCTGCCTTGTCATAAACAGATTATTTGTAATGGCACTGTAATGCAGACGAAGATCATCCACGAGGCAGTTGTGCACATCTGTATAAATTTCCAAAGTGACTTTCCGTACATTTGTTATTATGAAGAAAGTAGGAAAATTCATCACGTTTGAATTGGAATTTAAGTGATGAACCGAGTCAATTTTAGATGTATCTCAGACAAAAAGTTGTAATTTTAAACATAAGTAGGTAAATTGCAAAATGGTAAATGCTGGGGATTTGTTGGGGATTGCAACCTGACGTCTCAGGATGACTAAATAATCAAAGGGCATATAGGTAGGCTAAAGCTAAGACGATGGCAATGATGCACTTGCACACAGAGTGAAATGACAGGTCACTTATAGTACTTAGGGTTTTGGTTTTATCCTCACTTTTTGATGCATGTGAAGGAGAAGGTGGTATGGAAGAGAGCAGATGTCATTGCTTACTGTATTGTACATTATATTTTGTGGCTCAGTAGAAAAATTCAGGATCATTTTAAAAGAAAGTTTGTGTGCACACAAATGTGTAATGATGGAAATCCAAAGGGGTCGATGAGGTTCTTCAAGTTCTTGCTTTTGAATAAATAAAGGTATTTTTAAGTTACACTGTGAAACCGCCACACTGTTCTCTAATATGTACAGTTGTGTATATGTCATTATGTTGTTTCCCTGTGTGTAGTATTGACAAACACACACACACACACACACAGGTAGGCAGAGGATGCACACAATGCAAGGTGCACGGTGCACAAATGCTTACTTTCTGCTTTAGGCCACTGCCTATGCTGCCAATGCATAGGAGGATTGCCAGTGCCTGTCCTGCATGCACACCCCAATTGCTGGCATGGCTTAACTTTGGGGGGTGGGACATGGCCATGGCCTTTGACAGAGGAGAATCTCATGATACACCTTCCACAGCTGCCAGATCTGACCAGGTATTTTATAGAAAATTTCGAGATAATAACTGAGGAAAAAGAAAAATTTAAATGATGCAGGATGCAAATAAATGAATGAAGAGCAGAAGTTTAGAGAGACGGACAGGTGATGGAGAAGGGGGGGACTGCAGGGAGAAGAGCAAGAGAGGGGGGGTTGGATTTACCATCACTCACATGCTGCGCTCGATCATTCCCTCTTTTGTGAGGTGGACAATGAGAGCCAGGGGTTCAGGGCTTAAAAAGGATACGCACTCTGTTACAGCCAGCGACCCTGGAGAGACACCAGCCAACCCAGAGGTATCAGGAAAAAGAAACTTGGAATTACACAGAATCTGTTTTTACTGCAAAGGAGACACTGCATTCGTTAAGGGTGTTCAAGGCAAATCAACAAAAACCTGTTTTTTTGGAGATATCAAGAACACCAAGAAAGCCAAAGAAGAGATGAAGCAGAAATCTATCCATGCTTCTCTTACAGAGGAAATGATCTGCACATCTCACAACCTGGGGCTTGAAACCTATTGCTCATGCTTCTTGCCCAAGAATATTGTCAGAAAACTTTTATGGTTGAGTTTAAGACTAGTTTGGATGCACTATTGGAATTGGGAGAGTTTTCACGAAGTACAGTGAGGTGTGCAGGAGTTGAAATCAGTGCATGAAATCACTGGTTTGCTGGCCTGGTGACAGAGGAACAGTGCTGACAGTTCAGTTGTTCAGTATTGGAAGATTAGTTTGTGGTGCATGGAGGGGAATTAGTGGTGAACAATGGATCTGAACTGCCGGATAGGCAAGCTTATTGTCATCCAGCAGTTTGGGTCAAGTGCTTTGCTGGCAATGAGCAGTTTGACAGCGTTTTGCAGAATGGCTTGGTTACTTGTGTGCCCTTTGGTTTAAAAAGGCTTCACGAGGATCCTTTGTCAAAAGTCGTGTTTCAAAAAACGAAGTATTGCTTTATTTTGGTGGTCATCTTGTTGTAAGTCTGTGAATGTTCTCATTCATCCAGGTCACTGTTACCTCTTGGCTACAAATTGAATTGAAGGCAACTGGACTTGTATTTGTCTAGGAAGTCGTTTCGCCTCTTATCCAAGGGGCTTCATCAGTTCACAACGCATCAGTCTGATGCCACTGGTGCCAAGACAAATCAAGACAAGTCCAGCTGCCTTTGATGCAATTTGTTGCCCAGAGATCTTGTTGTAAGGAAATTTTGCATGTCTTATATGTTGTCTCATATGTTTGATTGGTTTGGATCTGTAGCACATTCAAGAAAGTGCAAGCTTGTAATGATGGAGCCAGTCTGTAATATAGATCAGTGGAGGAGTGGATGTGAGGACAGTCATGTATTGTTGACCTATGTTACTTTTAACAAAGGTGGTGTAGGCTATAGTCATGGTTAATATGCTTGATGCACACTCTCCAAATGTTCCTAAATGTACATCTTTGAAAAACCACATGTCTCCAAAATGGTTGGGCATTTCCACAGATGATTTACTACAGTAAATGCAGTTAAACGTTTGAGGGTAATTGTGGGTAATTCAGAGTATGGGCTTGAAATGATGCACTTTCCCCTCCCCCCACCACTCTCTTCTCTTCTCCCCCTAAACCAGTTGCTGAATGTTTAGGAGGACAGTGCTTCCCCCGGCTTCTCCACGATGCTGTATTCTTTAGCAGGAGGAGGCACGCTCTGCGGCGTGGCCGCCCTCGTGCTCCTCATCGTTTCCACGGCGACTGACTTTTGGATGCAGTATCGATACTCGGGGAGCTCAGCCAATCAGGGGCTTTGGAGGTTCTGCATTAACCACAAATGTCATGCCCATACGATAACTGTAGGTGAGTGCTCCAGAAGTAGTGAAACACTGATGTGAGACTTAAACTGCCACTCTTTGATATTTTGAGCTGATGTCCATAAATCTAGATATTACAAGTGGCCAGTTTGGTGTTTCTGAGGAAGTTATTCTTGCAAAAACACCAACTGCATAGACAATTTCCAGAAAACGAACCCTCAATTTCAAGATATGTTTACTCATGACATGAAGTGGGTTGTTGAAAAAGTTGCAGACAAACTAATGCAAACATAGTATTACATAAGTAAACTGAGTATAAGTATTTTAGAGGAAAGCCTGTACAAGCAGGACTGAGTGTGAATATGTGTTGATGTGTGTGCACGCCTGTTGCCCTCCTGTGTCCAGCTTTCTGGGATGCCACACGGGCCTTCATGCTTCTGGCGGTGCTGAGCTGCTTCGCCGGGGTGGTGCTCGGCCTCAGCGCCTTCACTAATGGCACCAAGAACAGGAGGGTGCGCACAGGTGGCATTGCCCTGGTGCTGTCAGGTAACACACACATACACATACACCATGTCAGGGTGAGCAGGTGGTTAGAGCTGTAGTAGGTAGGTGAAGTTTATCAGATTACACTGGGGAACAATTTGAAAAAAAAAATTCTGGATTACATTGTCGCAAAAAAATCCATAAACGGTTTCCATTTATTGTAGAATTTAGTCAAGATTTCCCTCCTTGAATATCTTATTTTCTCTACTTTTAAAAAAGACATAGCCTCTTTAATCCATTGTGTGCTGGAGGGAGCTGTTGTGGATTTCCAGTTGAGAAGGAGGTGGCGTTTAGCAGTCAGGGAGGTAAAAGCTATTACTTCCAATTTCATTAATAAGAATACTGGGTATATTCCTCCGGAAGACCAAAAATGCCAATGTGTGGTAAAGTGTGAATAGTCTTTGAGAATACCTTAGACATGGTGTTGAAGTAAATTTGCCAAACGTTCGTCAGAGCTTTTGGCAGAGCAAGAGAAAAACATGTGTAAGATTGCAGGGTGAGCCTCCACATCTGTCACAGACATGTACCATATCTGGGAAAATCTGTGCCAACCTTGTTTTTGAATAATGACATCTAAATACAACTTTAAACTGTAAAGGTCAAAAGTGCACAAATAGAGGTTTTGTGAGAAGTTTCTTCGTTTTGAGTGGTTTTCACTGCTGTGTGTTGTCAGGTTTCCTTGCTCTGCTTGCTTTGGCGATTTACACTGGAGTGACTGTCACTTTCTTTGGAAAACGCTTCTTGGACTGGCGCTTTTCCTGGTCCTACATCATTGGCTGGGTGGCCATCATTCTGGCTTTTGCAGCAGGTGCATTCATTGTATATTCTTTTTTTTCTTATTAAGTTATATCAGTAAATAGACAAAATGTGCTTTCCTCTTCTTACCTTGCACTATGTTTTTTTACAAATTGTGCACATGTGATTTAAGATTGATGTGTGTACATTTATGAGAAAAAAGTCCTCTCTCATTGCCTTTCAGGCGTTTTCCAGCTCTGTGCTTACCAGAGGACCACTGCAGAGCCTGCTCCCAGTAATAACCCTGACAGCTGAATGAGCTGAAACCACTGATGAGATCCAAGGACTGTTGACATGGAAGCTGCAGCTGCTGTTGAATACGTAGAATGGAATAAATAGAAATCATCGACTCCTGAGTTGTTTCATTTAAAAATAATTTCCTTTTTTCCATCTTGGCTGCAACATTTAGAAAACACCTTATTTTTTGTAGAGGTAGAGCTCAAGAAAAAAAATATTATTAAGGCACTGATTACTTTGTGTCAGGACATAAAATTTGATTAAATCAATAATCATTGATTTGCTAAAATATCTGAGGATCTCCAATAATATTCCTTGAACAGGATACTGTGTTGTGGTACAAGGATCAGTCTGTTTTCCGTTGTGATGCCTGCATGAAAATAATTCTCCACTAGATGGAGGTGTTGTGCCATATACATGAGGCACAACACACAAAGTGAATTCACTTCACCTGTGCTTCCCAGTAAAGTGAAACCTGAAACCTGAAGTGCAACTCACTGAAAATTCAGACTATGTTGTCTTTCAAAACTGAACATGTGTGGGCTCTTTTAACCCTGGATTCCCCAACCGAGGCTTAAAGACGTACACGCAAATCAGGCAGGGTTTAGACCAAATAACCCAAATTAACAAACCCACAGCAGTAATTTGATACAAAACTATTCATATTTGTGAAGATGAATTAGGTTATTACAAAAACCATCACCAGTTATTAGCTATTCGAAACAAAGTTTGGTACAACCATAGACAAAATAATTCTCTGTACATGCACTGATAACGGCTGCACAGTGAGCAGTATGATTATGGGCACAGCCACAGAAAAAAAAAATCCCCAAAACAGATGGTGTGAGAAAGCAGTGGGTTTAAAGTATGCGCTTTGTAAATATCTTCATGTTTTACCAGTTTATCATCCCAACCTTTAGTTGATAAAGTTCAATTGTCATCCACACAATCATGTCTAGTGCTGGAGAAGTAAAGCTCAAAAACACGGAACGTTTACTTTGCAACATTTGATTTATTTTTGAACAATAGCAAAGCCATCTCACAGAGACTACTTTGAATTACACAGAATGCAAATAAATATATATAGGACCATAGCAGAATTAAGGACATTAACAACTGATACAAAATTATTTACAACACTTTGAATAGTGCAAAACCACACAAATACTGCCCTCATCACTGAAATTCTTGCATTGAGTCCATTTGAGGACAGTGGATGTGTGTGCTACCCCCTGGTGGTGGGGGAGGGGGGGTTCAAGAATTGACAGTACTGTATATGGCATGTTGACAAAAACCTTTGAGACACATTATGTATGAGACTCCTTAAACAGGATGAAGGTGAAGTAAACCCACCCGCTACACCTCGTCAAGAAGAGCTTCCACAACAAGGGTGATGTTAGATTATTGAGATGTGGTGTGGATATGCATTGGTAGGTCAGTTTGAAAAGGGTCATAAGAGAGAGAGAGGAGGGGGGGGGACCAAGCATTCTGAGAAGCTCAATACAGTTACATCAATTAGTAAAGTCAAGTGAATCTCAACAGAAAGAAGAGTTCTTTCTCAAAAGGGACATCTGAGAAACCACCAAAGCCAAGATGTACAGAATCTGAACCTCATCATGAGCACTAGGCGTTGAAATGGCAAAGGAAAAGATGAACACCTAAAACCACGTGGCAGGTAGTACCCACCACCCCTGAGTGAAAACAAGTTTTTTTTTTTTTCCTTTTTTTGGGGGGAGAAAAAAAAAAAGTCTTAGCACCATCAGATACCACAGAACACCAACTTTGCCATTTCCTCTCAATCCAAACACAGGGGTCGTGGATTGTGACAGGCACAACACATTTTTTAAAGTGCAATCGCTCACTCGAGCTGTTCTTTCACTCACATCTTTGTTTTTGTTTTTTTCTTCATCTTCTTACACAATGTCTTCCCCCAAAACATCAAGCTCCAATTAAAAACAGCACACAAAGATAAATTACATTTTTGTCATGCATAATAATAATAATAATTTGTTGCATATTGAAATTTCTTTCTGGGACCACTTGTTTTGCTGATGAAAACTTGGACCTTACAGCAAGTGTGGTTGCATATTCTCCTCTCTGGGTGATGAAGAGTGAGAATGCATATACAGTATCAGTTAAGTGTCGATTTTGTCAGACACATGCATGAGCATTAGAAATAAATTATTGGTGCTACGTTAAATAACCTGAAAAAGTCTAGAAATGCCACTTGGTCCTGGAGAGGCCCGTCAAAGAGAGATGTTGGTACTTTAACACAGCGTGGTCATTTTTTTTTTCCTGGTATAAAACAGAACATCGACAGACATCTGAACCAGACAGAATATAAGTCTGCTTTTCAAAAAGCCGTACACAAAAAACAAAAACATATGAATACCTCTGAGACTACCTCCTCCTATCCTATTGTACTAAATATTTGTGCATTGATGATGCATTCATCCAGTGGAGACTGGAGAGAGAATAACCTCTGAGCATTGATCATTAAACACGTTTAAATCATGCCAAAGTAAGAGGAAGGTAATACTGCAATCATTGCTGATTGGAGAAAGAGAGAAAGGATACGACCATCAGGAGAGTATCGAGCCTCAACGGGCTGATCTGAGAGATTTCAGCTATCATCATTTCAACCCACCGCTGATTAAAAAGGTAAGAACCAGAAGAAGAGAAGTAGCTGAAGGTTACTGAATTCAGACAGACACAGAATTATATATACTGTTGATAGGTGGGAAGGGTAAATAAGAGATAGAAAAATCAATTAAAAAAATTCATCTCTGTGCACTCATGCAATAGACGTGCACTGTGTGCATCTTTGGCTATGCATAGCACTATGTCTCCTGTGTGAGATGCAACAATAAGCACTATAGTAGGCTAATGCTGATTGGTATAGCCCTGTTCAGACTGCATGCTCATGGAGAAGAGAATGAATGAAGGACAATGGGTAACATAAATTCACAGATGTGAAACAGTTTCTGTCAGGAAAGTGCCCATCACCTTGGCTAGTGTGGCACCGCGCTAAGTTCGAGCCGTTTGGCTTTGGTTTGAATGACAGACACGCTGCAACCAGGCAGTGTGTTTGCATTTTGGCTCGGCTCTGTGCGACTTAAGTCGTGGCGGTTCCTTTTTTTTGTTTGTTTACTGCACTAGGAGGAAGTATAGCCCTTCAAGTTTACAAGTTGTCTTTGAAATTGCACAGGTTGGCCTCTCGTCCTCAAGCCAACTGCACAGGCCACATTGGCAGCACAGTCTGAGTACATCAACGTTCTCCCACTGGGTTCTGCTGTGAAGAGGCCAAAATAATCCTCCAGTCACGGGTCAACCAGTCTCTCCTTCAGTCACTGAGTGTTATGTGTCTTGGCGGTACCTGTAAAAAGACCAGAGGAAAACAGCTCAGAGTGGCATTATCAAGAGTTAACTAAATACACACCTAAGACTCAGGAATTAGTTACTTGGCAACAGGGCTACACCTTTTACAGGAATGGATCTCTGAACTTCCTTGAAAGTGTGAAACACTGATAATAATGCAACAGAGTAAAGATTAAAAGATAAATACACTTAGCAAACACACTTAACTACAATAATGGAAGAGCAACGTATTTTCTTCCCCCTCAACATTCCTATTAAAATGAACACTTAACCTCCATTACAGCCTAAATTTTTCTAAGTGATGACAATTACAATAAGAGCATTAACTGAAATTCCTCTATAACATCACGTGCCTTTTTTTAGATGTGCTAGCTGTGCTACTGTTGTACTGTGCACTGCCAACTCAAACTTCTCTCTTTGGCAGGCACCCTATTAATAGGGCTGCTCTATCTCATATTACGAATAAAAAGAGTCAAATTGAAAGAGAAAGATTTCTTACCTGCTCTGTAAATTGAACTCGGGCAGCGCCCCAAGGGATGTCAGCTGTTCCTCCAGAGCCACGATTCGCAAACCGATGTAGCCTGAAGACAGCAGCAGCAGCACAACCCTGAAACAAACAAAATATGACAGGTCACATTTTTTTCCTCTTTATTATCAACTGTGACAGAAGCTGATATGAATCAGCTAAATACTTGATTAAAAAATTAAAACTTTTTCCATGGTTCTGCACCGCAGAGAAAACAAAATCTCTTTTGTTTTTTTTATTAGGTTAAAGTAAAGTTTAAACTAAACTTGGCAAGTGTGGATTTTCTGCTATGGAATGAAACAAAACAAGATCACCAACTATCAGAACGGGTTTCTGAAATTCCTAAACATTTCCTCTAAGGAGTGCAGCTTTGAGGGTGAGCAGCAGATTTAGATTAGCACAGAGGAAGATAAGGCACTGGATTAAAGGAAGAGATGAGGAAAAAAACAAGAACAGACAGAGGAAGAGGAAGGAGGTGGTACTCACAAAATCAAGTAAATGAAAAGTAGAGTGTTGAGGGTGCTGGCCTCTCTCTGGACCAGCATTGACTTGGCCTTTTCTGTCACATTCCACACCCACGATCCACCTGAGCCTGGAAAAAGAAATGTAAAGCGAGCATGAGAATCAGGTTTTCACAAAGTGCTTTCAGTTTTGTCACACCTCAAGAGAATAAGGTGAAACTTAGTCTTTGTCAAACGATGGATCAAATACAACACTTTATAACATGGCCCCTTCCGCACCCTGAATGGTGGTAACTAATGCAACCCCCTATATATATGTATATATGTGTGTGTGTGTGTGTGTGTGTGTATTACCTGACACAGACAGCTCCTCTGAAGATGAGCTATCACTCTGCTGCATGTGCAGGCTCCTGAAAGCCGAGCCATTACCATTAGGCACTGCCTCTGCAGGGAAGAGAAAACAGTGTCAGCCTGTTATTTTGGACTTTGCATGTCTACTGACTGGAACAGAAGTAAGAACATGAGATAACGTCCTCAAAACAAACGGTCAGCAGTTTTTCATCTATCTATGCATAACCGTTGAAGATCAGACAAATATCTATTAAAATTTCTCCTGTGTTCATTTGAGGTCCACATGTTTGTCACGTCAACTGTTTGCTGCTAGGCATTTGCTTGCAACGTAAAAGGAGGAGGACAGGTGTTGACCTCTCACCTCTGTGTGGTCTATGCAGAGGCTGGTCTTGTAAAGACTGAGATTCAGAGCCGTCGAACTGGTCAAAGCTGTCGTCCAGACTGGACTGGCTGGAGTTCTGTGGAGAGACAAAGAAATGCCATTACCGAAAAACAAGAAAAACAAAAACAACAAAAAAAAACCCAACAATGTTATTTTACATTTTTAAAAATAGAGAAAAGCTCTCTTACCACAAGTTTGCTCTTATCAAAGCTATTCTCGGCTGAAGAGAAGACAGGGCTACTATTTGTGCTACCGTCCTGTAACAGAGAGGATTATTTAGATCGCGTTTATCCAAAATTACATTATACCAAATTTTTTGACAAATAGATTAGATTGTCTGCTTGCTCTAAAAACTGCATTTAGGCAAAGTATAAAAAAGCTATTTAGAGACATGCAACAGGGTTATGAAATTAGGGTTTCTGTTTGATCAAAAATGCATTTTTCAAAATTTGAGATTTTGTTATGAGAGACTTTGCACAGGGTTACAAAACTGCCACAGTTACAACAAGCGTCTGAAGAAATGTACTTGGTCTATGTAACATGAGAGAGTTGCATCAACACTTAAAATCTGACTGACGTGTACATTTAGTGTTCTGTCCACTTCCTAACAGTATAATCACACTTTCATCATTGAGGAACTGATGAGCTCTTGAATTGCGGACATTTGAATTGAGCCACTCACCTCTATCTGAGGACAGACTGAACGCAGCAGCTGATAACATGATTCTCTGTTCCGCAGTGACACAAACAGAAACTGAACAATGAGCGGGAAGAAAAAGAAGAAACAGCAGGAACATTAGCCGTTTGCCCGATGGCATGATGTGAGCATAAAAGACATGCTGTCACTGATTACACTACATCTAAAGGAGAGTTCAGGCCTAGATTGATTCTTTACAGATTACAAAAACTAAATCAAGCATGAATTATTAAGGACCCTACCTTGTCTCCGTCTGAGGTGCGGATCGACAAGGCGTTGGGAACCAGCAACGCCATGTTCTGCTTCTTCACGATGTGAATGGAGGAAACTGGAATCACTACCTGCAGGAGAACAAAGTAACACGTAGAAAAGACCAGGCTTAGAAAAACAGTCACATCAGACTTGAAGAGCAAAAGGAATGAGGGAGAGAGGGTGAGCTGTTGTCTACCTTAGTGTCCTTAAGTAAGACTGAAGAGTAGAAACAGGCATGTGTGTCTGTGATGTACAGCCGACCATGGTAGGGCACTTCCTTCTGCAGGGCACAGATGTATGCTGGGAGAGGAGGGGAGAACAAATGCTCAGGTTTTATACAGTTGATTTATTCTTTAAGCTGCTGATACTCTCTTTGAGTTTCATTTACCTACCATGTATCAAGTCTTCACTCTCAGGAATGTCTGGAAACAACTTGTGGAATGTCTTGTTGTGCTTTATGAAACTCTACAAATAGAAATGACCAAAAAAAAATACAAGTTTAAAAAGATAAAATCACAACACATCAGGACAATAATGCACTTAAAGTAACATATGGGTTTAGACCTTCACCTGAAGTACAATCCGTTTCTTTGAATGTTTCAATAAAAGTTAAGGTGGACTTACACTTTGTGTGCTAGGGGTTTCCGTCTTCTCAAAGCCTCTGCTGTCAACCTCGAACGTCTGCGACCTGCGCAGAAAAAAGGCACAGCTGTTGGTTTAAAAAAAGCTCTGTGGTTTCAGCAGAATCAAGTTGATGTGAGGTGATGCAAAGACACAACATGACTGCACGCTCAAATGCAGTGGACATGACAAAAAACACTTTAGTTGCTAAAACTGGATAGAACTTCAGTAAAATGAGAAACGGTTGAATATTAAAAAAGGTTAATTGGTGTGTGAAGAAGAGAAAAATCACTCCTCATGCCAACGAAACGAAAAAATTGAATCATGTGAGTAAACAGTCAGCCTGCAAAGGCTGTGCAGTCATGTGTGTGTCATGACTGAACAGCTGAGAGCCAGGCCAGGTCTTGTGATGCACATTCAGAATAGCTGCGAGTCTCCACTATATCAAATGTCTGATTTTATGCATTTTTAATAATTAATAAAAAAAAAAAAAACAAGAAACAAACAACTGGGAGTATGACCATGTCCTGGCATTTTGGTCTATGGGTCTAATTGGTGAGAAGTGGCTTACTGTGGTGGTGCTAAATTGTACTCTACATGGTATGTACAACAGCGTGTGGCAGGTATATGTCTGTAATTGTGTTATCATGGCAAAATGCGGCCCTGAAACTGGAACTACTACAGATTCTAACCCTACTATAGCAAGAGTCTGTACATCTGGACAGATTTTGACAGCGAAATAGCATCACAGCCGTGTGAGATACAGTCACGAAACCTTTACAGGTGTGGAGCTGAGATTAAAATGAAGGCTAAGTTTGAGGATGGGTGTGGTCTGTTACATGAACAGTGAGTACTCAAAAAAATTCTACTAATGACCACTGCATATCGGTTGTCAGGTGTCGCAGCTCCTGTGATCCCTTCCCGAGCATCTTATCATATTCTGTGACGTCTGATCAGTCCTACCTGATGGCTACTTGTCTGGTGAGGGTTTTATGCTGTTGCTGGATCTCGATCTGGGCTGCTTCCAAGCTCAAGGCCTTCCTGGTCTCCACCTTCTTGATACTGCCATTGCTTAAGCTGCTCCTGCTTTTCTTCACTTTTTCTGGAAGCCCGCCACCACTGCTGTCTACTGGGTAGTTGCTGTAGATAGGGGGAACAAAAGGAGAAGAAAAAAGTGACTTGAGTTACATGCCAGGTATTTTTTGTTACTGTACAATCCCTTTCATTTTGTTATGCAGTGGAATTTTTCTTAGTAAAATGATATCAGAGCCAACAGGAAGAAGCTTTCATGTGTAAAATACATGTGTAATACAAAGGCACAGTACACAAAAAAACCCCCACAAACACAGATGATAAGGAAGGTGGAAAGCGGAAATAACCATCAACCATCACGCAAAGTCTCCAAAACTCTAGTATCTGCAACAATTGTCTGTAACAATTTCCTGTTCCCTACTGAGTGTTGTGATCTAGCTTCCAAGTTAAATGCTAAACAGCGCACATCAACAACAATCCTGTTCATCTCAATTCATTAACCAAATCATTCTATTTCTGCAAAAATGATGGGTCCTGCCATGACGGAACGGATATTCAGCAAATGAACAGCCTTATCTTTACGATGTGCTGGGAAAGGTAATCAGAAAGTTTTATTGATACATATTGCATCAGGGTTCAGGCTGTAACTGCACAATTACACCTCCAGGCTGCTTTACAAGTTGTTTGACGTAGGTTCGTGCGGCTTAACTGACAAGCTTTTCTTTTTCTTTTTTTTTTCCAAATACTCCCATGAAAAGAATCACAGAATTTACTACATCCACTATGTGCTCTTCAAAGGCCATGGCCTGTCCTTGACCAGGAACAAATGAGCCACAATTTCATTTAAAAACTACAAAGTCAGCAAATCCAAAGATGTAAATAATGTTAACAATGACAGCACAGGACAAAACATGACCAGCTGACTGTAAAGCGTCCATCCAAGCCGAACTAAAACACAACAGAAAAAACCTAAAGCTCAAAACAACAACAAATGCCACCTTACCTGATAAGTTTAAATCGCTTTGATGAACGAAAACTCATGTACCTACTGACAGTAGGCATTTCCTTTCCTTAAAGAAAAATAAAAAACTTAAAAAACAACAACAACGCTCTTTTCTCTATAAGCAGTATACAATGTCTTCACCAAATTAAAGCTGAAAAGATTAAAAAAATAAAAGCACACCACGTGTAAAAATGTTCTAAATGAGGTCCAAGATGCGTTTTTGTCCGAATTAAGTCAGCGTCCTTCACAACATCCTGCCAGAAAAACTGTTGCTCTATGAATGTGCTGGTAAAGAGGAAGCCACTTTGTGTTGAGAATGGTGTGACACTTCGTAGTGGCTGACGTCAGACTCAGCCACTCCCCCAGAGCCAAACAAGCATGAAAAGGGCCCAATGTACACACACACACACTCTCTCTCTCCCCCCTCCCTCCCGCTCTCTTTCAAACACACAGATCCAGCAGAGCGCAATACAAGTGTGGGCACGTTTACGAAAACAAGGCCCATCTCATAAAATCTTCCACTGGCAGACGCTGTCTAATATTAAAATCCAGTCTTGTTGGGATTTGTTCCACGTTGCCCAAAGCTGGATCAGAGGCTTTTCAAAAACAGCTCTGAGTGCAAATGAGAAAGTAAAATATTTGCGAGGTGCGCAGACTGACCTGTCTACAACAATCTGGGAGTGGTGCATGATCCCCGTCTCCCTTCAGGCAAATGATTCCAACCAAGGAAAAGTTAAAACATGCCCTAACCTTAAATGTCCTTCTTAAACTCACTGCTTAAAGACCATTTATACAGGAAGTCAGACATTTAAAAAACAGAGACAGGTACCATCTTATTAAAATAAATACCATTTACAGTTTACAGTACATAGCATGTTGCACTGCTTAACTCCTGGACAATAAATGTTGATGGAGGAAATTGTGATATAATCTCTTACCCTGTCATTCACCCCTGTCTCACGACAGAACAATTTGTTTTACCTTGCCAGGTGAGTAATTGGAGTAAAGGTCAGGAAGGAGAAGAACATGAAAGGCAGCTTCAACTAGATGCTTACTTTCATTAATGACTAATCATTGGGTCGGGGTTAAGATAAACGGTAAGGGCACATAAAGATCTTTAAATACCAAAATATTATTCCATGTATGTGAAGTAGGATTGCTTCATCCCATCCATAGTGTCAATGAAGCTTAACCCTGTGTCTGCATGTAGTCTTACCAAAAGAAATCCCACTGTAACAGGTTAGTAAGCCCCTTTGGCTGCCATTTATTCTCAGGCAACACACTGTGTGAATATCATATCATACAGATGAACCGTTGGGACACATGTGTTCCTGTATGCACATCCGACCTATTTACGGAAGGCAAGAAAGGGGATTAAAGCAGTAGTGCAATAAAAGCAATATTCAAACGCTCTGCGCTGTTTGAATTACTCAACAACTTCCTATCTGTGCTCAGGATGAACCGTAACCACTAACGAGGTCACGCTGTAGCCGCTTCCTGTGACACTCACAAATCCACAAGCTCTGTATTTACAAGAGCACATAGTAAATGCATAACCCTGAACAGGTGAGAGTTTAAAAGTCCCTGCATTGCCTGTAAATGATATATGCTTATTTGCATTACTAACATTGCCTGGTAACCACCCACTAATTTCTTCTGTCTATAATGCTTATTGCACAGGTTCCAGGAAGTACAGTCACAGTCATTATACTGGCATCTTGCAACTCTGGAAACATGACAAGGAAGGAAATAAGGAAAAGAATTGTAAAATCTGGCAGTCAAATACTCAAGTCTGCGTAAAAGTACATCTCAGATGTCGCCTAGATTGTCAAGTCTGTCTCGATCAAGGACACAGAGTTGGCTTCAAATGTTCAAGGCCAAACCTGTAACACATGGCCAGATGTGTGACAGTAACCAGAGTTGATAAAAAAAAAAAAGGTCAACAAATGTCTGCTGCATGAGGAATAAGTCAAATGACAAGACCCATGTACTGCATAGAAGTGATGTTTCTTAATTATTACCATAAAGCAGGAGGCAGCCTACTGAATATCAGTGTATAATGGTCAAGGACAGAGGCCTTGACTTCTGACCTATTTCCTTATTGGACCACTGTGTCATACAGCCTGACAAAAATCGATGTTGAGCCTAGTTTTTCAACCACGCTAAACATTTCAAAACAAGCATGGGCATATCAAATTCTATGCGGCATGTAAAAAGTTAGAGGCGGGAATATATTAATATCTGGATACACTCCAAAGTACAGATTGTCTCAAGCTCAACGGCAGGCTCACATGATGGCACGTTCTGTGAAATAAAGACTACTGTCAAACACATTACAGTTCAATCCCTCTGCTTTTGTTCTACCATTATCCATGAGGACCAGATAAATCACTTCATCAGAGTCTTGGTGGTCATCTGCTCAGATCTGAAACCCCTTAATTTGCTGTGGGTCTACTGAGCAAATAAAATCAGATCTTTTCCATGGAAATGGGCTGTTAGTCATGAAAAAAACATACTTGGAGCACAGTTGTGAGGCTGTTGGCCACATGAGAGATCTACAAAAAAAAGAAGAAAAAATCCAAACTCGACTTCCACAGCAAAACAAGTTGCCTATATTAACTACATGTTATTCAAGGAAGCGCTGCCTTATCTCAGACAGCCTGGGGAGAAAGAGATCACATCAAAAACCGTAAAGATTTTCCCAACTTACCTTCCTACATCCTTACAATGATCATGAAAACCACTCTGTACTTTAACCGTGCCTTTCCTTCTCTCCATGGCCAACTAAAATTTCCCCTCGACTTCTACAGTTTCTGACAGGTTGTGGCCAGCACTGGCCGATGCAGAGAAATGACAGGACACAGGTCGAAAAAGTGAACTTAGACCCTGAGCATTCAAAACCAAATCGAGAGGGTGTAAAGGTCGGTTTTACTGCAAAGGCTTAAGTGCCAAAGAGCTCAGCGTGAAGACAGAGCCAGAACCAGGAGCACACAGCAGGAAAGAGAACGAGTGAAAAGCTCCCCAGCTTTGTCCTTTCTGGGGGCCGTCTAACAATGGAGTTGTCGTGGAAACAGTTAACAGTGGAAAGTGAATGGTGGAAATGTCGGGGGAGAGAGAACCATTGCCAGGTTATTCTCAGTTTAGACGGCCTAACAATAACAATCAATGGCCTGTTCTCAATGACAACAAGATGGATTTAAACGCAGCCAAAGCAATGTGCATGACAACAGTTGGCCCAGTCTTTGTAGAGGATGCAAATGAAGCCATCAAGCAAGGGAAAGACTATTCCTATACCTGTGGCACCACCATCTAGGAAACTCAGTCACACAAAATCCAACTACACTTGTTGACATCGGTCTTAATTTAGTCCCTATATGTCACCCCTCATCCCTCTGTTATGTTTCTGGTGTAAACATCTTGTTGTCAAGCTCCAGGATGAACACTATGGTATGGCTGTGTTATAAATAGGTCTTATCATCAAAAGCAGGCGCAAGTTTGATCCTCACTATAGACGTGTGGCCCCTCAGAGTCCTTGACCCCGCTAGTGGAACTTCCGCAAATCAGGACAACACAATTTTATGTGTGTGTGTGTTTAAGTGTTGGAGTAAAGGTTATCCATTAATGTGAAAGGTTAAATCAGGCAGATGGCCCCTGACTTAGGTTACTTCCTGAGTTTACTTTAATCTTTATTAAAGTAAACGCTGATACCAAGAGATCTCTCAAAAGCTTAATTAATTCCTTATGTATCATTTGATCCCCACGACATTAAAGCAGGTAAATGTCATTCCTCAGATTACTTTGCTTTAAAAACTTTGGATATTTCTTAAATATTGTAAACGCAGAACATGTTCGTGTCATCGTAATGGCAAGTGGACAAAATGGGACACTTACTCATTCGCCTTACACAATACTTGTGTACATGACGTATAAGCCTTTCCATGAGCGTTTCCAACATGTATTTGTTACTAACCGTTTTATCTATAGATAAGACTTGCACAATGTTTGTGAGGAGGAGCGACTTCTCACGATAGCAATGTTCATCTGCAAAGGTCAGAGTACACTCAAAAGTATTACTCCTCCTATCACCAATTAGATCTCAACAGCCTGAATATTAACATGCAAAAATAAATATCGAGTTGGATGGAATATTTTTGCAGTGCCAACACTAAACTGAATTGCTGATGTTGTTTAAAGGGGTATCATAATGCATGTTCTCTTCTATGATGCATAATAATAATATAATAAAACTGAAGGGGGGAAAAAACCTGTTTAAGTTAAATCTACACCGGATACAAAAATGATAATGTTTGAATTCATTGGAAACTAGCTTTGACAGAGGTGGGAGGCTTTTTTTCTCCAGCACAGGACATTCCAGCTGGCAAAAGAGTTCCTGAGGGTAAAGAGTTATGATGCTTTCATTTGGTGTCCCGAGATGAGAGATTATCCCAGGAGTCTTGCTGCAGACGTCAGCCGTACGTCAGCTAGTCTGCTGCTCTTGCACCCTGAAGAGACGGCTGCTTCTGTGTACAATTCCTGTATCAAAACTTTCCCACCACCAATGTAAGTGCTCTAACAGCAGCGGCGAGTTCACATGTGAGCCGACAAGTTTTATATCCCTGAGGTCCCCTCTGAGATTGTCAGCTGATCTCAGAGGGACTTCAAGGATATAAAACTTTTAAGCAGAGCCAGGCAGTGTAAGAGCACCATCTCTTGGAGAGCCGCAGATAAGTAATGATTGTCACGTGAACTGCTGATTCACCACTATCCAATCAAAACCCGTTTTTTCTAAAAGAAGGCAACAGATTGATGCAGCTGTGCTTTATTGAGCCAAATAGGACGGTTAAAATGTTTAAGCCTACCAACTAAACCAGAAAACTGACCTCCAACACCGGCCACATGATCCGTGTCATAATCCAGTTTTATGGACAACGTTGCACGGCAATTAGAACTCACTTTGTTGTATAGCGGGGTTTATATTTTGACCTATAACAATACGAATTTAAGCCGATAAGAAAATTAAAGATGAGACAAAATGTTCTTCTGGTTTGGAGTGAAATGTGTCAGTGTGTGTGTGTGTCTGCATGTGAGCTTCAATAGAGCAGTCAGAGTTGGCAGGGAACAGAGCCAGTGGTAATGACAAAATAACATACAGTCTGCAGCGCCCTGCCAGCGCTCAGTCTGCAAGAAAACCGTGTGCATGTGTGCCAAGTGGAACAGAGAGTGTGCCTGTGTGCATGTGTAACAGAATAACTGTGTGTGTGTTTGAGTGGGAAGTCATGTGGCCCTGCGCACGCAACAGCTCCCTCCACTTCCTCTGAGCTAACTGGGCACGGAAACAGAAAGGGTCTTTCTTCGAGGCGACGGAGCACTCTCAGCGACCGGGCATGTGAGCAGGGGAGGTGGTGGGGTGGGGTGGCTGCAGAATCCCACCTGACTTTAAAAAGCATTCAAAGGGAAAAACAGGCCATTTTTCTACACACAAACTGAGCTTGTATTTAATCTGCGGAAACAGTTTTGTTTATCTCAGCTTCTCAGAACAGCAGATTGCCTTGATGAAAAAATTCAAAACCCATTTCCTTTACAAAATGAATTGCATTCATTACATGAATTGCTGCCCTGAAATCCTGGTAAAAGCCAGTTTAACACTAACACACCATCTCCAAGTAAATAAATAAATAAAGCAGGAGGATTTGTCTATGTGTCATGCGAGGCAGTGTATTGGGAAAGTCCACAGCAGGTGATTTCACTTATTAGTGACTGCCTGCTAAATATCTCCTGACCCTGAGATACACAGTCCACACGTACATAATTTGTTTACCTTTATTTTATTAAGTCATTTAGTCATCGAATCTGGATGAGTAAGGGTTTACCATTTTTTCCTCATTTCTTTACTGAGCTAGGAAAGAGTTAAAAAAGAAATCCACCAAAATTTCGAGCACGAAAAAAGTTGGCTAATGCATTGTATGGACAGCAGAAATAAAGTGTAGTGCTGTGGCAGAAGGAAAAACTCTCCTGAGGGTGAAAACTTTTTTTCTGAGAGGAGAGGACTGCATTTTTTTTTTTTTTGTTGTTGTTGATGCTATTTCTCCTACAGACACTGAAGCCTCAGATGAGTGTCTTACCTTGACACAATGATGTCAAGGTGGGTCTACCCACTTTTTCAAGGACTAGGTTTATCTCAAATTCAAGATTAGTATTGAAAAAAGCTGACTCGTCAAGTCTTGCAGTTCAAAACCAAGCAGGTACCTGACAAGCCTCAAGTCACACTTCTAGATAAGCTTCCATAAAGCCTCATGTGTCTGAAATACACTGAAGTATGGCAAATACTTGAGGTGGAATTCCCCAGGCTTCTGTGAGTGCTGAAAGGTGAAACAGTAAAGTATAATATAGCCTTTTCTTTTGGCTCTGTGACAAGGGCAGAGGAATGGTTATTAGCACCAGTCTGACAGAGGCAACAGATAAGTTCAACCAAAACCAGCTGGTGAGAAAGCAACTATTCATTTAACAATAAACCGTCATGTAGATGTGGTTTTTATCCTCTAACTTGGGCTCTTCCTCTGCGCCTGCAGCCCATCTCATAATTTAGACCTACATGTCTAAACTGCCCACAGCGCCAGGGAACTTCTTTCCTGGGAGCATCTTCCTGTAGCCAAAAGGACGCCTGCAAATGTGCCCCACCCAGCCTATTCTAGGCTCCTCCATCTTAGAAAGCTTTGCAGCTATACCAAGTTCTTTTCTACTATAACAAAGTAACTCCACATTTTTATGACCGAGCGCCTTCCTAACCAGCCAAGCTCAGTGACAAGTGATGTGGTGCTTTACTTAATTTATATCCAGATATTTAATTGGAGAATTTAAGCACTCAAAGCAAGAACTGACCAGAGGATGTAAACACTGGCTGAATACTGTATTTATTTGTTCATTGCCAGAGCCACAACACTCTTATATCTGTGTGTGTTGTGGAAACAGATTATCACTCTACATACCACACTACAAACACAGCAATACTGATAACTAGCAGGTTACGTCTGATTGGCAGGGCTCTTGACTGCAGCAAATGGCTATCTATGGGGAGGAAAGTGAAATGCAAAGCTGAGAGGACGGGGAGCCCTAACAGTGAGATACAGGAAACCTTTATATAACACCATGTACCACCTGTGGTCGCCTCACAGGAGCTAAAAATAGGCTTTTCTGAGAAAACATAGACTTGCTTGACCCCTGTGTGTGTGTTTGTATCCCAGAGTGTAGTGAGTATCACAAAACAGTGTGTGAGTGAATGTGGTTGCGTGTTAATGCATGACTGCCAGGCTGGTCTGCTCTGGATCATCCATGATCCACTGACATGACATAGTGATGCCAAATGGACACCAAATGAGTCACGCTTTCTAGGTAGGAGGCACATGCAAGATTAAGAACAGACAAGATCTGGACCGCCTTACGTTTTATGGCACTCTTCTTCATGTAACAGTGTTTATTCACACTGCCGGGAATGGATTAGCCAGCTACTAGACACTAACAACACACATAACATCACTTTGTAGGACTAATGTGGGTCAATCATTAACTTCTTGGAAATGTGTTTATGCTAAAAGAAACAGAGGATTACAAATAACACCCCCTGTCCCATCTCTGTACAATCAATTTAATGGAAGCCTAAATTCTAAGAGCATGTAATATTGACTTCAAAATCCTCATCCATAAAAATATTTATCACAGAAAAAGGTCATGCGTCTGCAAACGAGAAATTACATTTCACAATTCGAAAACATTATCCTTGCGTTATCCAAGCCAAGTCACCAATAGCTCTAGAAATAACCATGCTAACGACGTAATGTGAAGCTTATGCTAACAAACGATATTACATTCTCCACTAATGGGTGTGCTAATGTACACAGATGCTCCAAACAGCCAGCGTTTACTGCATTCAACTATATTTAACACCGAGGTCAACAAAGGCCGTTTTTACTATTTAATTTCATTGCCGATGGTTGTACTTAACTATACACATATTACGTTAGCTAACGCTAAAGTTAATTTAAATGCCAACGTCTTTACACCGGCGGATGGCTAGCACGTTAGCATCATCAACACACTTAGTGAAAGACATTCTCCTCGTACAAACATTTCAGTAAAGTACGCTTCGTAGAACCGTAGATCGCATTTTTGTGCTAAACAGAACGATGAGATAATATAATGGAAACCATTTAGACAGGTTGTTGTCAGCAAAGAAATGCTAACCGTTAGCCACCCTGTTGATGATGCTCACCGGCAGATAGCGGTTCTGATAGCCACATTGATTCCGCTTACCTCTCTTTCATGAAGTGCTTGATTCTGACGATGGCCTTCTCGTCGATCTTCCTGAGGAAGGTTTTCAATCTCTCCCTCTTGTTTTCAAGCATTCTTCCCTCAGCCAGTGGTGGTCGGTTCGTGTTGAAACGACACTCCACGCCAAACTCCACCGTTCTTGTTTTGGCTTCTGCTTTTTTTGCCCCCCCCTCCTCACTTCATCTACGGCTGATTAAGATAATGAGCTTAAATCGGACCAAGTCAGGCAACCAATCAGCGGCGGCGATGACTTCAGAAAAAACGGTCATGTCAGGCGAGTTATCCAATCAGAACGGGGTAGTTGGCCACCACCGACCGCCCATTACCTTGTATGGTGGTCGGGCTGTCACTTTCTTTAGCGCTATAAAAGGCAGGGCCTGTGTTTTTACAGCACTTGTGTGGGCCTTTTATCAATAATTTACCTGTGATTTCACGTGTGAACAACATGGGGAATACATATTGCGATTGAACAGAAGTGTCTCATGTGCCACATCACACCATGCTTCGTGTAACAAAGAAGATAACTGTTCAGCACACAAGGGTGGGGCAGTAGCCAGCACTGCTTTACATACAGCTTTGCATGCTTAAACAGAAAGCTGAATGTAACTGTACAAAGGTGAATATTACAAATGTTTACCATAATAATATATGAGTGTTTTGATCTCATGGATGACAAAAGGTGGCAGCACCCATTCAGTTAAAAAAATGAAATGACTTTACTCTCATGAATCATAATGAGCAAAAAAACCAATAGAAATTTTACACCCTTTCCAATGAAGGGAAGTGACTCAGACAGCAAGTCAGTTGCTCAGTTTGGGTTTTTTATCCTACTGTCACAGCTTGAATTTCATTTTGGCCCAGTGTTGTCCTTGTAGCCAAGCCTGTCAAGAAAGAAGACGGCAACTGCTGCAACAAATGGCAAAGTCACACACCTACTGTACAGTGAGCACACCAAGGCCATGAGGCCAAAGTTCAGACTGTCAGCAAAGTCACATTGTAGTCCCACTGGAGGATTTGTGTGGTAGCCACTTGTAACTACCTGAAACTGTTCTTTTTTTTTTAAGGCAATATGGTCCAGACGGGAGGTGTACTGTGACAACTTTGTCATGTTAAAAGCTTGGGTTTGAGCCTAATCCTCCTTTCCCCCTGCCATTACAGCAATTATTTGAAGTGTAGTTAGGCTATAGCTGTGTCAAGGTACCTGGTTCAGCCTATAGTCTATGGGTTCAACCTGAACCCGTGAGAAAGC
>OMNW01035670.1:27329-38737 GCA_900303245.1 Selene dorsalis
TAGGCTAATTAACCTGTACAATCTATTTCAGTGATTTTTATGAAATACATTTGAAGATCTACACATCTTGGGATTGGCTAATTAACTTTTCCAACCTTGATTGTGTAAAAACCTTAAAAACAGCTGAAATCAGTTCCCTTATCAGCTTTAGTTGTATTCTGAGAATGAATGATTTTTAACAGTGACATTTTAGGACATACATTCTAAAAGGGGAATGACTATATCAATTAATCACAATAATTGCCCCCAAATATTCCTGATGTCTGTGTTTATACGTCACATTAGGACAAATGTGTGAGATACATCATTTCTTTTGATTTCAATACAGCTTTCTTACTTCATCAGTAGAGTGTTTTGCCACTCCATTGGTAAAGACCTTGAAAACATTTAGAAAGGAAAACAAATCATTGGCAGCAGTTTAAAGAAATCCGCACAAATCTCAGCATTGGAGGCCTTTTTTTCCTCATCACCCAGCTCCGGCGCCGCCACACCACCAGGAACAGAAGAGGCAGTGTACTGCCACATGACACAGCAAACACAACACCCTCACACAATCTGGCCTACAACAGCCAACCCACGGTCTTCCCTTCCGTCTCCCCTGCCAGGAAACAAAGCAGATAGAGAGCCGGAAATCATGTGATGTAATAAGGGGGTGTTGATGGAGTGTAGGCAGTAACAGGTTTTTCTGTGCTGATTCATTACTGAGAAAGCCAAATTAATAGTTGGGCAAAACGGGAAACTACACAAGGAGTTTGAAATCACAGAAGTCCAAGCTGCACTGTGCTGATTTAAGGTCATTTAATTTAATTGTGAGTATGAGATATGTACACTATCATTTCTATCTGACCCTGTGACCCTGTCAAGTGTCTAGTGGCCCTGTGTGCTCATGACAAGAGCAATCTTGTTGGAAATATTATCTATCTATTAATTAAGAAAAGATGGGAAACTATCATTTTTGGATAAGGTAACAGTTAGCAATCTAGATACAGTCAGTGCATCGATCAGTAGTATTACTGACAGACTACAATACTGCCTTGAATAGGGCTGGTGATCACATTTTCCAGCTCCAACTCCTACAGATGAAGATTTTGGAGCCTACACAAAATAAAAACAAACAGTACAGTACGTTTACAGTCACAAATATATCTGTAAGCCACATTTTACCACTGTATATATAGCTAACAGGAGGTTGCGAGAGGTGTGATTTGTAAGGCAGAGGGGGTTATACAAATGTGTAGTGACCTTACATTCTAACCATCACTACTGAATAACAGACAAACAAATAACAAACAACAGGAAAAAAAAAAGAATTATAATTACAATAGCAGATGCTTTTAGTCCTATAGGACCACACATTCTGCTAATATTGACAGTCTGATTCAGAGATCCTGAATTTTTCACCCTTGACCTGGTCAATATTTGGAAATGACTTTAGTGTTCTAAAAAAAAGAACAAAAACAAAAAACACACCATATGTTAAGAGCCAATGAGCTGGAAGTCACATAGACAAGGGAAGGGTGTTTGATTTTATTTACTGGCTCTTATTATATTCTTCCGTACTTCTTTATCATACTTAATCACTGTACAGGGGCAGGATCGTTTGGCAGAGTGTTGTGGTTTTGAGTTCTGCATGTTACACTGTTGTTTGGACTGTTAATATAAAGTGGAATTTTCATGTGCATCAATATCTTCAGCTTAGACTTCATCTTTCAGTTTTTGACAAATTTAGCAAGCAAAGCCTTTGCTTGCATGAAATTTTGCAAGTGAAGCATTTACCAAAATGCTGATGGCTTTATGTTAAGATCACATCCGTCACAAGTAGGAAACATCCCCTTTGGAAATCAGCCAAGATATACTTGTATTTGTGCTGTCGTGTAGACATCCAAGAAACCAGAACCTGTCTGTTATCTGTGATGTTGCCTAACTTAGACATCTGTTTGCTTTGAAAAGTATAGATGGAGGTTATCACTAGAGGGAAAGAGGAAGGGATCCTTTGCTTAGAAACCTGACTGTTATCTGTAGCACAAGGAAAGTTTTGTCAGAGAGATCCATATTATCAACTCCTGAAGAAAACACTCCGACCTTGGGAGACTAGCAGCACCTTGGCCTTGAAAAAGCAGGCTATGACGCAGAGACATCTGCAGCCACGCACGTTACAACGCAGGTGTATAGAAATGCTTATGAAGCAGGGGAAAGCAGGGCAATGCAGTCTTCACATACACCTACTATACAACAATAAACTGGAGTACAGTGATACGGTATGGAAGCATACACCATGACAACATGACTGCCATTTAAGATGAAAAAATGTTTATCTTCAGGAATTTAAATAAGTTATTTGTTATATCTCAATCTCTCTTAGCGTCAATACATACCTTTTATTCAGCTTTTTAAAAATCTTTGTCTGAGAAGTATTGCAGTAAAACCACAGTGCTGGTAACACATTCCTTGCAAATGTTTGAAAATGTGATTTCTATGGAATTTCCCATATGAAAGAGCAATAGATAGTTCTTTGTGTCCTGATGTGAAAACATCCCTGATTTGCACAAGTGCCGCATCGTCTGGGACAAAGTCAGACAAATAAAATTGTTATGTGTAAGTGATCACCATGGCAAAACAAAATGGGCATATGTTGATTAAGTAATCGCTTTTCACGGTGCGGCTGTTTATCCACTATTCAAAATAAACAACTGCAAAACAGTTCTGCTGAGGCACCCGCTCAACGTTTGTGTCTTGTCGGGTTGGTGGTTGAGTGCTGGCAGGGTCTTTTATCTGTTTCAGTATATCTGTCCCAGCTATTTTAAGTGCTTTCCATGTGACGTGAAGTCACAGTCTAGTACATCAAGTTAGGAAACTGATATTAAAAAAAGAACATCTGTCCCAAAGTCCCTGTGGCAGTGTGTCTGTGGACTGTCAGTGGGGTCAAAAAGGTCAGCGCATCACCAAGGATTCACCCCAGCAACACATTTAATGTGGCCAACGAAGGAGGGTGGGGGGCACTTACTCCTCACTCCATGATATCATCTTACCTATAATACTGGGACATTGTCTGTTGCCATGTCTGAGAAGCCCTTTGTGGAAGTCAGTTTGGAGATATGCAGGGCATTTTCACACTCCGGAGGAATTTCACACTTTCAGGATCATGTGTGTGCAACTTGTCTTGCAGCCAGGCTGATATAGGGAATTCGATTTTCAACTGTGTCAGGTTTATAAAGAAACCTTTACCTGATGTGTTTTGTTTGTGTTCTCTTTGCATGAGTTGCCAGAGTCTCAGGTGTAACACATACAATCCTCAAGTCAGAGGGTATTGGGTTTCTACCTGGCAGGACCTGGCTGGCCTCTTCCAGATAATATTACCAGGCTACTCTCATCATTAATTCATCTGCACTCTTCACCACAAAGCTGTGGGTGGCTGGTTGATCAGCTAAACAGGAGGAACGACAGTGTTCCTCTCCCTGTGAGAGCAGTGCATCACCAGGGCTCCCAGAGGAGGACCACGCACCTGAGCTGGGGCCAATGCAGAACGGGGAAGCTATGAGCCCGCAGGACACTAAGGCAGCAGGGGCTGAAGCCATGGAAGAACAGAAGGCTCAGAACCACAGCCAGAATGAAGGATGTGTGGAGCCCACAGCGCCTCCGCTTCCTCCTCCTTCACCACCACCACCGGGCCCACCAGAATACCCAAGACCCAGGCTCATTTTCCACACCCAGCTGGCTCATGGCAGTCCCACGGGCCGCATCCACGGATTCACTAATGTCAAGGAGCTGTATGCCAAGATCGCAGAAGTGTTCAACATCTCCCCATCAGAGGTACAACGCAAACCCAGCTATGTGTGTAAACACTGCAAGAGTACTTATTTTCATTTTCAATTATGAAAATGATCAAAGAAAAAAACTGGTTGGATTCCCTTATTGCATTTCTGGTCTGGTAGGCCATTTGTGGTCTGGCAGGCACATAGGTGTTAGGTTTCCAGTCTAGGCTTTTTTCCATGATGCACTATTGAAGATCATTTGCCCTCACTACTGTCTGCCAGACTTTGTACTCGTCTGCGCCTTGACCAGGATCGATAATGGAAACAAATAACCAGATAGTATTCTGTAGTCAGTAAACACCACACATACTGTAGGACAAAACAATTTACAGAAATGAAAGTGACTTTGGGGCACAACAAAAACAGATTAAATTTTTGCTTTTAAAGTTACTTAAAAAATAAGATAAGAGCAGATTGTGACGTCTTCAAAATTCTATCCTGCAATCTGAGATCAGATTATCAGCGTTAAGGGCAGCAGCAATGCTTCATTTAAACTACTACATCTCTAGTCTCATAGTCCCTGTAGGTCTCCAGAAACACTGGATCCTACATTTCTCATTTTGCGCACATCAGAAACATGTAGTTAATCCCTTTCGGCCCAGAAAATGGCCACACATGCTTTCTTTTATTATCTTGTAGCACACAAAGCCAATCCTAGATAATCTTCCAATGACATCATTTAGGTTTTTTTTTCTCAGACATGACAAAACTCTTCAAAAGATATTAAAAGACATTTGTTGACAGCTATTTTCATATAGTCTGAGTAGTTTTCCACATGATTTGTGAACTCCATGTGTAAAAATGGTAGTTCCCCTTTCAGA
Organism: Selene dorsalis; assembly: GCA_900303245.1. Taxonomy (NCBI): domain Eukaryota; kingdom Metazoa; phylum Chordata; class Actinopteri; order Carangiformes; family Carangidae; genus Selene; species Selene dorsalis. The sequence continues at coordinate 31,963 of OMNW01035670.1, forward strand.
TAATCTAAGATGTAACATTACACTAAGTATTAAGTATTAGTGTGACTGAATTGTCTGTCCTTTAGAGACATAAATTAATAGATTTCAGGTAAGTCCAATTGTTACATAACATTATGGGTCTAAACAGTTAATTTATAGCACTGTAGTGGCTCAAATGTAGTTGGGCTTAAACTGCAGCAAGATCAGAATCCTTGAGAAAAAGTCTACTCACAACCTTTAGTGGGTCAGGGCGGAGCAAACCAAACTGTAGCCTGATACTGCTCTAAATACTCACAGGCCACCGCAGGCCACAGGCTCTTTGAGGTACAGACTTCCATGCGGATATCACACAAGAACTTAGACTATTTATTTCAGACATTTAGATGATATTCATCAGGATCAGCTGGCAGTATATCTGTAGAAGATCAAAGAAAGCACAGGAAGAAACTGATAGTTCAGAAAAGACACTTTTCTCTGTCTCGTGCTTGTGAACATTTTGATAGCAGAAATTGTTCAAGGCCTACTGAAGCAGTTAGTCATGAAATAAAAATAATCACCAAGCATATTCACAACTGGTGTCACAGTAACTTATTTATTAATAATTATTTCTTCATTATGAAAATGTTGTTGGTTGTGTGAGCAGTTCGATATTATCCTGCCTTTAAAAAAGTTTTTAACCTTTTCTGAATTTTAAGTAAAAGAGATGATCGACATGTATGGTGGTGCCCTGCAGCGTCTTCAAGGAATGTAATGGTAACACACACAGCAACCAAAAGATAAATATTCTGCATCGGCCTTGCTACTTATCAGTGGTGTTACAAAGGCCACCATGAAGGCCTGTTTTAACTGTGTATTTACTTGCTGTGCATAAACGACAAGAGATGAAGTGATAATATACATTGTAATATACATTCCATATACAACAAACCTTGTTCTTATCGGGTAACCAGTCATGAAAAGGTTTTAGGAGTCAGTTTCTCTTGCTTGTCTTATGCAAGTGTCCAGTCCTAAATACATCTGGAATGGTTAGGAATGCCAGAGGATTAATTTGATAATGTAAGATTGTAAACAGCGGTTTCTTCACAAGGTCCTGGGAATCTATGAGCTGTGTGGCATGATTTACTATCAAGATTTTTTATTTAAAATTAACCAGTGTAAGTGTTTAAGTCTCACATGATGACAAATATATATAATAAAAAACTACTTTTGACACAGTGAGCCTTTTAAGTTGGGTCAAACCAGGTTGTTACACTTAATTTCTAGTCACAACCTCTCCAAAATGACAGTAACAAGAAGGATAAAATAAGCAAGTAAGCCCTCTTGGGGTTTGTGATTTTAAGTGAATCAAAAAATCATATATCAATTGAGTGGTTTTGTCTAAAATGATTGTAATTTATTTAACAACTTATGTATCTATAAGACCTTGAACTGCAGTGAGACTTTCTATGAGAAATATCAGACAATTAGTTGGTGATAGTGAGAAGTGCAACAGTTTCCTTGACCTCCTGTGGACTGAACAGCAGCAGCATAAAGTTACAGTAGAGCCATAGAGCAGATGCCAGAGAAGACCTTGGACTGCAGTCAGACTATTCTACTTGCCAAGAGAATTATCATGTGCAATATCCGAGAGGACCTGCTCCAACAGAGATAACAGTTCACTGAGGTTATCTTGAATTTCCGTTATGGATTATAAAGTTAAACATGACCTTTAACTTTAGGTTCCAGAATACCAAATATAAGACCTGGGAGATTTTTTTCAAAAACAAAAGATACTTTAAAATAGTTTAAAACCATAAAAATAATAATTACAGACTGATCCTGTAAAAGAGATTCACGTGATCAATCCTGCAATATCATATGTGCAAATGTTGTTCTTTAAGACACATACGACGAAGATATTATGTCTATAAAAGTCTGTAACATTACTACAAATACAAATGAATTGTATTCTTTGGGATTGATAAAGTATTTCGTATCATACTAATATCATGCTATTATGAGAAAAAAAAACTGTAACATAAACCACTGACAATCCTCTTCTTCTTTTAAACAGAAAAAAAACAAAGCCAAAATACTTGATCACTAAGCAGTAAGTGTTAGGCTTAAACACTTGAAATATACAAAGACATTACAAACATAGCTCATAACAAAACGGCCACAATTGCAAAACTCAATTATTTGGCTCTACTGCCCTCTAGTGTTTTATCTCTGTACTACGCTTCTGAACAGGCTTTTACAGGCAGCATTTGTTTTTTAAAGCAGGAGGAAATGCTGTATAGAAGCATTACCAATTAGTCTCACCTTCATATTGTGCATGTAAACTAAATTAAATGTAAACAAGTGAGGTGTTATTATTATGTTATATGCTTCTGACACTGATGTAAGATTTTTTCAGATTTTTGCAGTGTGTATTCAAAGATTATTTGTGACTTGTATAATTTGAATGTAACGTTTAAAAAAAAAAGAACATTTAGTTGGGTATCATATGCAAACACTATATGATGTGTTAATGCTTAACTTATACTGCTCGTCACTATTACCTTTTACAGGCAGAGTCTGTAGGATTTCCCTAAAAAACAAAATATAGACTTATTCAAAAGAAAACCTGCTTAATTATCACCTATGGGCTTCCATAGGTGATAATTAAGCAGGTTTCATAGTATCATCGTTTCAAAAATAAAAACACAATGAAGATATTTTCCTTATTTCTTTGCCTCAGATCCTGTTCTGCACCCTCAACTCTCATAAAGTAGACATGCAGAAACTACTGGGGGGACAGATTGGACTGGAAGACTTCATCTTTGCTCACGTCAGAGGAGAAACCAAGGAGGTGGAGGTGACAAAGACAGAAGACGCACTGGGCCTCACTATCACAGACAATGGGGCTGGATATGCTTTCATCAAGGTAATCAACCGGTAGAGCGTAATATATTGAAAAAATTTCTTTTACAATATAAACATTCTGGAGAGTTTATATCATATTCTTCATAATTCTTTTGTCACATAAAACATGAATGGCTTAGTTTGTAAGGGCTTTAATATTAATATTAATAATACATATTCACCAGAAGTTTTGTGATGAGTTTGCTCACATATGTTTTTCTCCTTTTTGTATTTAAGAGGATAAAAGAAGGCAGTACTATCGACCGGCTGAAGACTGTATGTGTTGGTGACCACATTGAGGCCATTAATGACCAGAGCATTGTAGGATGTCGACACTATGAGGTGGCTAAGATGCTAAAAGAGCAACCAAGGGGCATACCCTTCACCCTCCGCCTGGTCGGACCCAAGAAGGCCTTTGGTGAGTGGAAAATGTTTTGCGCTGATTACGGTTATGCACACTGTAAGTTTCATGGAAACCTGTCAGAAATGTCTTGTGAGATCAACTGTAATATTATTTACAGTATTTACAGCATTAATTGACACTGGGTCTGTGTAGTGATAGTATTAACAACAAACAGCTTAAAAACAGTTTTTACCCCAGAGCAGTCATTGCACTGAATACTGCACTTTAAATACTTTCTGCAATATACTGTTTGCCAGTGGACTATCTTAACGTGAAATATCCTATCTTATTAGCATGAATATGCCTATTGTGAATACCTTTTGTTTAACTCTGCTGTCTCTTTTACTGTTGTTACAATATCTTTTCCAAATAGCACCACCTTTGAGAGGCTCTACCTCAATTTCGCTGTTCTCCTGCAAAGACAGTAAAGATTTTCTGATATATGATATTTAATAATCAATCTTTGAACACAAACATTTGGACTAAAAACAGAAGTATCTGTTCTTTTCTGAATCAAAGACTTTGTATTCACTCACATCCCAAAATATAAAGCCACTTGAGTAGATTAATCCAGCAGCACCTTGGGTGCTGAGACACAGGAAGTGAAAACATTGAATTAAGGATAGTAGAATAAAATAAACTTTGCTGTATCTCATACCATTGCTATCCTTGGCTCTAAGCGTTCATGGGAAAGAGATCTGTGTGCTTGCTGTATTTGTTACATACAGTTTTTTGAGCACCTAAATGTGCCTCAGTGTATGTTTTCTTAAGATAGGACTGTCTGCACAAGGTGTGGCATCATTCCACTAATCAGGAGGCCCAATGCTGTCCACAGTTTGCCTTTGTGGGTGACAGAGTTCAGTACTCCGTGGAACATTTTCCCATATCATCAGCCAAACAAGAAGGGGAGGGGGAGCAGGATATGGGATAGTTGTTAACTTCCTTGCTACAATTAATTGAAAAGTATGATGGTGGTGGTGGTTGTTAAAATTCAGCCTTGATTGTGTGGGACTGAGAATGCTCAAAAGTAGCTGTGTTTTATTGATGGTTTATAGATAAGCCAATGAATAAACAAAGATAGCTATAGTTTAAAAAGGTGTTAGCAAATTCTAGAAACAAAATAAATCTTTTTAGCTGCAAGTAAATTCAGTTCCTATTTACTGAATGAAAATTATCTATTTTTTGGGGGGGCATGAAGTAAGTGTGCAGTTCATTGAAACTCAACTTTTTCAGTACATTTACTGAAATAAGTTTTCATCCCCAATCATGCACTGACAAATTAAAATGGCTTTAATGGATTTTTCACATTGCAACCAGAGGAGAAATGGAGGCTTTTTCGAGAGGTGGATACTGCACAGTGATACATTTTAATATTTTGAGGTTTCATTTTGGGTTTATAGTTCAACATGAGCCGCAAGACATGCTGAAAAGAAATAAAGCTTTATAGGAATTCAGAAGCAACCATGAGCACCCTCCAGAGACAGGAACACACACCCACATGTCTGTACTTCTATGAGAACCTTTTTTTTTTTTAATAAGAGGCATTTGTTTTCCCCTAATTCTGACTTCACACATTGCAACTACATAACTGACATAAATGATTACCAGTACCTCAACCTAAACCCTAAATTGTCTTTGTGTGAAACATTTCTCAACTGGTCAAAATGCACTCACTCTAATCATTTAAGACCTAACTGTCAATCACAAGGGTATTACATGACTAAACAAGTATGGCAAACAAAATATGGATTTTTATCTATGGATTCTTCACTGTGTGACTGCAAAGCACATGAAAAAGTGAGATACCTCAGATGACTGTGTTCTGTGTGCATTTGTGTGTGTTGTTATCATTAGAATGTGGGGACATTCCCACATATGCAAAAACATTTGGTCCACATAAGAATTTGAAAAACATAAACAGAACAAACCTTATATTTATTTGTATTTTCATATCACGAGTTCCACAAAGAACAGGTCAGACAAGGTCTAAATACTCTAATGTATCTTGTGAATGATTAATGACCAGAGATTTGTTTTTTTGTATTTTGAACCCATGAACTTTTCTAGGCACACGCTCCATACCCATGAAGTCATCCTTCCTCCGTTTCCCTCTCCAGGGATATTTCACCTGCCAAAAGTACACTAAGTGGTTTGTTTATTGCATCCGTTTTAGGACATGGCTGGAGGGAAACAGCCGCCCCATTTTCTGAGTGGAAATGTCAGACTGGGTGGGGGCCCAGAATCTCACTTATGAGACAGGAAACTGAATCCATGGTCAATGGGTAGACTTCCTGATAACAATCTGTATGTTTGGACGCTTTCACGGATGGCCTACTGGTGTGGACCAAAGGTGTGCAACAGATGCGAAAATGATATATTGTTTTTTGCATTTTGTTTTCACTCTGGTCCGAACACCGCATCACTGGCAGAGTCTCATGTTTCCATGACAACTGACTGGAAAAAGATGCATGGTTTAACAAACCTTAACAATACTTAACAGGCAGTTGGAACAGCCTGGGTGCGATTCTTGACTTCACACTGACCCAAACCTCGACCTAAACACTGCCTGCCTGAAAACACCCTTAGTTCTGTCTAGTTTTACCACACTTGATGTGAAAGAGGAACAAGAAATTCTGATAAAAACAACCTTTACTCATGGTCTTCTTACTCGCTGTCTTGTTCTGAAGCTTCATCCGGTAAATTGACTTTAGACATACAGTAGCTTTGCTTTGCAGATTTGTGTCAGGTATCCTGTAAATGATAATTAGAGGAGAAACATCCCCTCATTTCCCTGTATAAACCTGCCATAGCAACTTTTATGAATATACACAAGTCTTAAAAACCATATTACACACATCACGGCCGACTGTCAAATTTGAACACGGTGGAGTACATCTCATACAAATTAGAATCCTGAATGTGGTTTAGCTGGGACTTCATTACGGACCTAATATTAGCCAAAGAGAAAACACGCCATCAAAAGACTACACACGTGGCAATACTGCTCTGAAATTCATGCCAACATCAGCCAGTTAACATGCTCACAATCCTATGCAGATGTTAGTCAGGTTTTTTCATCCTCTCAATCTTAACTAAATTAATTAGATACAGTTGCCGATGATGAGAATGTCTTTAGTTGTGAAAGTCATTCACAACTAAAGACATTCGGTCATAACAAATTTGACATAATGGTTGAATAAAACATTAGGGGATCACCAAAGTTGTTACGGTCTATCCTATCTGAACAAAATTCCATGGCAATAATTTAATAATAAACACTATTCACTCAAAACCAAAAATTGCAACCTCTATCCAGGACACAACAGTGGCCTAAATGAAAGTTCACCGCAACACCAAATAAAGTCATGTTTCATGTCCCCAGACAAACAGTGATGCCTGTAAAAGAATTTGATACAGTTTTTTAGGTATTTTAGTCTGGACCGAAGTGGTGGACCAATAAACTGACCAACACTGACACTGACTTCCTTCCTAACCATGTCACTATTGTGG
>OMNW01035671.1:3828-22179 GCA_900303245.1 Selene dorsalis
ACACACACAACAAAAAACCCTCTGTACCCTTTCTTCCTTTCCTTGCAGACTGCTTAGCACTCTGTATGACTGTGAACCTTGTTTGCAAAGAATAACTCTTAGAAGACAGTTGGTCTCAACATCTTTATTTCTGATCTTCCCAAATACATTTCCACAACATAGTTAACACTTTTTACTCAGATTAGATTCCTCAACTGCAATAATTTACAATTTATCTATAACTGCAGTTTGTGTTGCCAGCACTAACTGACCCCCCAGGGCTGTCCATATGCTGAATAATTAACTTCCCAAACACAATCTCAATACAACACAAAAACATTTACTTTAGTTTGTTTTAATTTTGTAATTAAATGGAACTCAGTGACATTCAGAGAAAATTCAGCTGCATCTCTAGCACAGAGACAGATCCAGGACACAGTTAGCCTAGCATAGATTGGCACAAACACTGGGAGCAGGGGGAACTAAACTGTTAGCATAGCTTAGCACAAGCACTGGCTTTCCATAAAAAAAATCAGAGGATAAGAACAGTACACAACAACAGCAGCACAGTCCCTCTGAAGTCCACAAGAGGCTGCTGTGATCACACTGTGAGTATAAATACAGTCAGTGCACTTCCTACACTATTAGAGTCCTGTGAGGGGAGACTTTCACGATATAGTTACAAAATAAGTTAACATAATATTTAATTAGGAGAATGATGTCAATATTTTAAAAGCACATCAATAGAATACAGTAAGAATATGTATATAATAATATGTCAGGACAAAATCTTTAGGCTGATTGGGTGAATAAATAATGAGAGAAATAACAAGCAATCTCCACAATTACAGTAACTTTCAAGATATTTTTAGATTTTAATTTTCCGTGACTCCTTAGCATCATAAACAAATAAATATACTTTAGAAAATCAAGGAACAAAATATATATTTTGTTTGCTTGTTAGCTCACTCAGCAACAAGCAGTGACAGTCTGTTAATAGTGTAATATTGTTTTAAATTTACTTTGAAATTAACTTTACATTTATACTTTTACTGATCTGGAACACAGTGACATAGTAAACGTCACATCACAGCCTCGCAGAGAGAAGGAGGGAGGTCAGGGTAAGTGACATGAGAGGTTCAGGAGGTGGTTTTGCCGCTTCTGCCTGTCAGATGCTAATGTTAACCCTGCTATGGTTCACAGAGCCATTACTATTGTGGTAGCTGTAGCAGCATGCAGCTGAAGGCTAGCTTAGCCACAGTTAGCTTACCCACAGGTAGTTCAGCTGCCAGAGCAATAAAGACATAGAAACACCAATGTTCTCACGATTTATTTGGTTGGTTGATTTTGTAATACTATGCTACCTAACAGCAGCTTCCAATCAGCTCTCATTGTATGAGTGTTTGTGTTTATGTTGTTTGCTTGTTGCACCCTGGAGTCGAGGTGGGGCTTCCAGAGGAGCATTGAAGGGAGGGATGTGTGTTCGCTATCAACAGAATCTTTTACTTCACCCTAAAGAAAGTTGATTCCCACAGGTACATACTGTACATGGACTGCAATACTTTGTAGTGTCTCTACAGTACTTCAAAGATAATGTTGCATTTAGTTTTTATCACTTTAGCTTTGCTGTGATTTTGTTTTCAGACAAATCTTAACTTTAGTTTGAACAGTCTGTTTTGCTGTAAAGTTCACCCGTGTGATCAGTGGACAATCCTGACCGGCAGTAAAACCTCCAGATATTGTGACCTGATGTTTTTCTACAGTGGACAGCTGATCCAGGTGAGAGGATTTGCCGTGTTCCTCAGGTGTGACACCAGCAGGGTGACACCAGCAGGTGTGGCAGTCAGGGCTTCCTGTTTCCTCACAGTCTGGACGACGGTGTTCCCTCCCTGCCCCTGTGCTGCTCTGTTTTCCGACCATTAAGTATCACCTCTTGCGCCGTCCCGGCATCCTTGGTGAGCGTCGACACCAGGCTGGGCTGTCTTTTCACGGTAAACCCTGGGAGGAGGTCTCGGTCAGAGGGGGCGGTGGAGGGCCAGAGTGGGTGAAGCCTGGAGGCAACACTGCGGGGGCTGGGGCTGATGGAGGAGAGAGTCTGCTGGCTGCCACTGAGGAAGGATGAGGTGTTAGAGCCCTGCTGGCTGCGGTAGTTGTAGTAGGCCTGCCAACCCTGATGCTGCCTCTTCCAGCGACACCGCAGGATCCTAATGAAGGACTGAGAGCACGACCATAGACACAAACTACTGTCAGTGTCGCCATGGCACCCAGACGACTGTTTATCAGTGTGTGGGTGTGTGTTTTGTGAGGCAGGTGTGCAGCTACCTGTTTGAACTCCCGGCTGTAGCAGGGGTAGATGATGGGGTTCAGGCAGCTGTTGAAGTATCCCAACCAGAAGATCACCTTAAAGTAGGTCTCAGGAGGACGGAGGCTGCTGTTGAAAGACCCTGAGGATACACACACAGGTAACACAGGTAACACCCTAGTGAAAGCACAGGTAACACACACATGAACACAAGTACCACACAGGTTTTCCTTGAACAAACTGACACTTAATCTTGTTTATGTTTTTAAAATCAAAACCACCACACCACACACACACACACAGGTGCAGGAGACTCTTCACTAAGGGGCAGCACAAGAGCGTTGTCAGGTCTGAGAGCTGGCAGTGATGAAGAAGAATAAGTTCCATCATCAACATCATCAGCAGAATGTTGTCAGTTAAACCAATAAGGAGAGAAAAGCATAATACTGAACATCCTATACGTGTGTGTGTGTGTGTGTGTGTGTGTGTGTGTGTGTGTGGACTTCACAGCTCATATAATTTAATTATGTTTGATGACTCAGCAAACTTAAGCCTGCCAAAAAAAATGGGGAGGGGGTAGGGTCCTTTGCAGCAGCACGGTCTCATAAGAGGAGGCCTGCAGTCTGTCAGGGATCAGGGGGATCAGGTGGATCAGGAATATCAGGAGAATCAGGAGAAACCAGAGGATCAGGTAGATCATGTGGGTCAAGTGAATCACAAGGATCAAATGGATCACTAGGATTAGAACGATCAAGTGGATGAGGTGGATCAGGAGGATCAGGGACTTCAGTCTTCTGATCATTTGGATTATTTCCCACCGAGTATGGACTTGTAAGGCTGACCCACAGTTTCCTCTCTGGCTAAATATGAAGAACATCACGATGGAACCTGACGTCCATCAGGGGACAACCATGTGACACCTGCCCATGATGTATCACTGTCCTGTCAGAACCATGAATCTCCAATTTTGGTGGTTCTCCGTCTGAACAGCAGCTATTTTGGTTTGGTTTTAGTGCTTTGGGTTTGAGCCACGTTCTTCTTGTAAATATGTCCTCTTTTCCCAGGAGCTGGCATGCCCCTTCACAGGCGGCTATGGAAGCCGTGAAGGTTTCCGCAATACTCCACACAGATACTGCTGTCAGCCACACAAAGCAGCAGAATCTGTCAGACGCTGGAGTCCTCTGATTATGTGCATACACCCATGTGAGGTGTGTCTAACTGTGAGTTTAACATACAAACACATACAGTTTAAAATGAAGTTACATATTCAGTATGTATATATATATGTTGTAATCTATGTTCTACACTCCAACTGTTCTGATCAGTGCTGTGCGGTCAGGGCAAGTAAGGTAAGCAAAAGCTGACTAGTAAAACACAAAAAGAAAAAACAAATACTACAAAAACTGGAAGCGATATCTCTACTTCATCTGATTTCAAAGCCATCTGTCTCATATGGGATCTGACATTGCTGCTTGTAAGTGCTGCCACCTGTTGACCACAGTGTGCTACTGTCTTGGGAAGCTAGCTTGACTACCAGCCCATGCTACTGATCACTTTTGTCATTTATGTGGGCGTGACTATGAAGATTATTTTTGGTGCAAAACTCTTGAACAGTGGAATTTTTGGTTGTATACAATAGTTGTATATGTGTAATTTGAGGTCACAGAGCTCCATGAGTTGTGTACTTGTAAGTTTTTTTCTCCCACAAACACAACACAACAGTTACACCTTCATAAATTCTTAATTATGGGTTCACATATCCTATTTTACAAGTCACAGATTAAAAAACTGACCCGCTCACATTTTTCTTACTATTGTTGCAGTATATTTGGTGCAAAACACATTCACACACCTGTATCACACAATGTGAAGTTGTGGACAAAAGTTGAATATCTGCAAATTTTAATGCGAACTCATGCAATAAGAGTTACATCTGTAAAATAATTTCTCAAAAAATATTTGTTTTCTTTTATATTTTTAAACCACAAACACTAATCAATAACTATAAATGCTTGAATCTGCTGCTGTGAGTCACAGATGCTTTTCACCTACAAACCACAAGTCGCACCTCCTCTGAGATACTTGGTGCAATTCACTCTGTGGAGCAAAAGGCGGGCTCTAATCCGAGAGTGCTGGGGTGAGGGTCTTCGGCTCTGCTTGCCTATCCGTGAAAGTCACCGCACGCCACTGTGTTCTATATATTCTTTATGATCTATATTTTAACTGTTCTACAATATGTCTTCTGTCTAGTCTATGTTCTTTATAATTTAAGTTCTATATGTTTGAAGTTCTGAATGTTCTATATTCTAGGCAAGACAAGGCAAGTTTATTTATATAATAGTTTGTCTCAAAGGGCTTTACACAGCATCACAACAACATCCTCTGCCCTTAGACCCACTAATGCCCCTATAGAGACAGCAGGCCTGCTACATGTTCAAGATTCTAAGTCACTATTCTGAGAGACATCTATGAGAGCACACCCAGGGAGAGGAGAGTTAAATGGTCACATTTCATTGGTCATTGCCTGTGAATGACATGATCTCCCCTCTGGTCAAATGACAGTGTGATGTCACTCCAATGATCCCTCATGTTTTTATTGTTTATTATTGAGGTTTTACTGATTGAAAACAAGTTCTCATTTTGATGTCTCAGTGTCACCATCAGTCTTAAAAAGGTCTGTGTGTGTGTGAGCAGACTCAGCTTTGCAGACTTGCAGTATTAGATTGAAGCAGAGTAAAGGAGGCGGGTTCTGTCCTCTGATTCAGGACGCAGTGCAGATCATGACTCAGCATGAGGTGAACACTGCATCACTGAACGACAGCACAATAGATTCTTGGGGGAGATTATAATGATCCTCCAGGTGATCTTTTAGATAGAATACCGATAAGAACAATCAAACACTCAAGATTTAAAAGCAAATTTATCTTGTAAACAATTTTCAGTTGTAGATATGTGGCGATACTTAAATTCCAACATAAAAGAATTTACCTGGAGTAATGTGAATAGATCTTTCAAATCTAGAATTGACTTGTGGCTTATATCACCTTCCTGCATACAATTCATTTCAGAATCATCTCATGATCCATTATCTGATCACAAATTGATTAAAATTCATTTAATAGGCACTAAACAAAAACAAAGGAATTCACGTGGCTTCTGGAAACTAAAAAATGATTTATTAAATGACGATAAATTTTGTGATACTGTTAAAAGAACAGTGAAACCGATATTTAGGCATACCAAAGATGGCATCAAGATGGCGCACTGCGACATCGTACGTGTTCAGTTTTGTATGCCTACGTTTCCTCTACTGCTCCATATGCTTCCACTCCATGCTTTCAGTCACCAACCGCACCAAACTAACACGCATCACTAACCTTGCCACCAAAATCATCGGCCTTCCCACACCCAACCTCACAGAGCTAGATGAAAGATCCATCAGACGCTTTGCAGCCTCAATACAACAGGACCACACACATCCGCTCAACCAATACTTCATCCCACTACCCTCAGGCCGTAGGTACAGAACTGTTAAATTCAGGAGAGCTCTTCTGGGAAAAAGCTTAATACCTGCAGTCATATCCACCCTAAACAACAGACCCCATTAACACCATCCTGCTCTCCCATATCTGCCTTCATGTCTGCCAATATCTGCCATCATGTCTGCCACAGATCACGTTTATATGTATAAGTTGTTTGTGTCGATGTTTGGCTCCATGCTCCTGTCTAATGTTTATGTGTGTGCTGTGTTGTGTCATCTGAAACAGTCATGTGAAAACAAATCACCCTTCTGGGACTAATAAAGTCTAAGTTTAAGTCTATGCAATTAAACTGAATCGAGCTGACTTGTCTGCTTAATAACTGGAGTTAAAGTGACTGAGTGATTGACAGTTGTGTAACACAGCAACACGTCTTAACCTGTAACTGTGATGATGTCGAGCTGCTGCCCTGACTTGTCTCCATCACACCAGGAATGTTTGGCACAAACACTGAATGAAGATGTTCGGTTATGAAATCATCATCTCCAGTCAGACAAGATGTGTCACAGTGACACTGTCGGAGACGCACGGTTCTTCACAGCTTCATTTAATTTTCAGCATAGTTCCCTGAAATGTAACTGTGGATCAACAGGATGTATCCATTACAGGTTGATGACGTTGTCCGTTACCATGAAAGTTTCCAGGAAATTGTCTAAAGTGTTACTCACTGAGAAGTGACATTCTGAGAAGAGAAAAAAATCCTGGTTGTAAAGGCCATCTTTGATCAGAGTTTTATTAAAACTGGCTTGAAGTTTGTGTCTGAGACATTCACAGTTATAGAGATTAGAAACATTCATCAAAAAAGGAAATGGCTCAAGATACAACAGAGCCAGAACCACGGAAGCGTCTTGGCCCTTATACCACAGACTGAACATGTTACTGAGCTCCTCTCAGCACACACCAACAGAATCTCGGAGATTATATATATATGTGTACATATACTCCACCCAGTACACCCAACAGCTGTGAAAAGTCAACAAAATGAAACTTAATATATTCAGGTGAAAAAAACAAACAAACAAAAACCCTTGTATAAACAACCAACGTATAAAAATCCTCTCTACAAAGTGCCTTTATACAATTCAAAAATATATGATAGTGATTTTCACAGAAAAGTTTTGTTTCTAAAATTCAGTAATGAAAAAGTCTCACCACAGCAGAGAAAGTGGCACAGCTGAAGTGTCAAAATTCAGAGACACTTACACTTACATTATTTTTACATCTCACACAATCAGAGACACAGTGTCTGTGACGCAGCTTTAAACCCTCAAGCAGCAGGAAGTGTCACAGTGCTAACATGGCTGCTAATGTGGCTAACATGGCTGCTAATGTGGCTAACGTGGCTGCTAATTAGACAGCTAACAAAAGCCGCTAACATCACTGCTAAATATTATCGTGGCTGCTCGCATAGCTGCTATCTGCCCAACAGGGCTACTAATACGGCCTTTTATATGGCTGCTAATGTTTTTGCTGCAAAGCGGATATTGGTGCTAATGTGGCTGTAATCCTTGCTGCTAATAAGCCTATTTACATGGCTGCTAACATTGCTGTTAATGTCACTGCCAACATGTTTGCCAGTAGGTTATTGTTGATAACATGGCTGCTAACGTTGCTAACGAGGAGCAGAGTAACTGAGGTCACCTCAGTACCCTGAGGGCGTGGGGACATTCACTTCACTGCAGTCGGCTCGGAGCAGCATCCAGTGGTTATCAGAGGAATTGCAGCTTATTAAACCTCAGCAGCTAATTCAGCTGGGGGTGGTTTTATGGGCTCATCTTATGAAAACAATTTCTACATCACAAGACACGTTAACTGAGCGTGCCAAGTATCTGAATGCACGAAAATAGAATATAAAAGCTTGTTAGCCTTGACCGATTGGGCCTTTAGTGAGGCTCAGGAGAAACAGTCCTTGCTGTTAGCTTGTAGGGCAGCAGAGTCCACGTCTTCTTCAGGTCTTGATGCCTTTCAGTTGTTTCTCTTTTGACGAACTATTCTCTGCTGTTTTCTGATCGTCCACCAGCTCGTAGCCTCCTTTACTGACTGGCTCGGGTGCTGCCCTGCCCTCATACCGTGCCCTTCTACGAAGCACCACCATGGTCAGTATGAAGCAGAGCAGGCCCCCGCACACAAAGACCACCTGTAGACCCAGAAACCTGCAACCACAAAGCACACAGGGAGTCATGCACTCATCCAAGTCCACCCTCAAATCCACCAGAGAACCAGAACTCACAGAACTATAATAATTCGGCAGGGTTCTCACTGTGACCTCACACTGATCACACTCAGCCTGATAAAACATCACAGTGTTGAGAATGATGCGACCATTTATTGGAATGATTGGCCCTGAATGTCCCTAACTTATCTATCTAGGCACCCTCAGCTGCCAACATGATCAGTGATATTGCTCTTGATGGATATAATCCAGAGGTCTTCAACCGGGGCTCTGCGACCCCTAGGGGATCCACAGAGGTACTGCAGGGGGGTTGTGAAATTTGGGGTTGATTAGACAGTTTTTTATATTTTTCATTTCCACATTTATGTTAATAATAATAAAAACATCAAGTTGAATAGCTTGTCTGCATGATTATCATGCAGTTGACAGACATTGTTGATTGTTGATTGACACTGGTATCAGTTAACAAGGTGTGTTTATAAATGTCAGTGGTGCAGCCACCCACTCACTGTACCTGTTCATGTTTAATATATGAACCTGTGTATCATTTTAATAGCTTGGTATTATATTCACAGTAACAAGGTATGTTTATACATGGTACTAGACCCACTTTAATATGGAACACAACTTCATACATTATATTTAGTAGGGGGTCCCTGCTCCATTTCCTCATCAGTTTGGGGGTCCTTGGCCTGAAAAACATTAAAGATCCTATATATAATGTTTTTAGGACTGATAGATATCAGCCTACATGAGGTGGAGGTGTAGCCAGTTTTGTTAAGGTAAGTTGCTCTGTGTCTGTCCCAAAGAATTTTGAATATTTTGCCCTAAGTGTCTCCTTGGCTAACAGTGCTAACTGTGAAAAACTGCTTGTTTTGGGGTATATCATCCTCCATCGGCACCGTCAACTCATTTCTCATTTAGCTTGTCTGATATCATCTCATCTTTGCTCAGAAATAATATTACTGGATGACTTGAACTTCCTAAAAGAGCTGTGTAATGACCAAAACCTTACACAGCTGATCTCTGCTCCAACAAGGCCTGATCCAGCTACCCTCTAGAAATCCACTTTATTGGACCTTATCTTAACCAACAAGAAACATAATTTTAAATCATCTGGGGTTCTCCCACTTGATTTTTATTGACCACTGCCCAATGGAAATGTTAAGCAGGAAAAATCGAAGCCTCGTTTCATTGCTAAAAGAACTTTTAAGCAGCTTGTGGATGGTGACATTGATATGACTTGTCTCTTAGTGATATCTTTTATATTTATTTTTATAAACACGTACCTGAGAAGAAACTGAGAGTAAAGACCAGAAGTAAAGCCTGGTTCTCTCCTGAAATAGCTGTAATGTTGTGTAATAGGGACATTGCCTGGAATAAGACTCGTGCCTCTAGACTGAGCAGTGATCGGCAGTATTTTCGTCTCTTCTCCGAAATCCCTGCATAATAACAGGACTCTATTTCCAATAAAAACAAGTTCCGTGATGTTTTTAATATATACTTTGTCCTATCTTCCAGAGCTCAGGCCTGAATGTCCATATCAGTAACCGCAACTTCATGTCAACAAACACAAGTGATCTAGTTTAGATCCTAGGAAGCCTGTTGAGGCTGACAATTTGAATCCACAACTTCTAACACTTGCTGCTCCTTTTATTGTCGATGTCCTGCTGCTCATTTTTAATCAGACTCTTTTGACAGAGTGTATTCCCAACTTATGGAAAACAGCTTATACAACTGCTCTACATAAAGGTGGTCCTTCATATGAACTGAATCATTATCAGCAAAATTTCAAAATTACCCTGTTTGGCAAAATTATTAGAACGTCTGATAAGTAATCAAATTCACTTTTATCAGAACATGACATTTTGAATACTTCTCAGTCAAGCTTGATTGTGTTGCCCCTTTTATTGACCTTTGTAAGGCCTTTGACACAGTTGACCATGCAGTCTTACTGGAGTGTCTGCATAACGTTGGCTTTAATAACAAGACCTGTAAATGGGTTGAGAAGTATTTATCTGGCAGAACTCAAACTGTGGTGGCTGATGGTTACTGAATATTTTTTTATAAAGGATAACTATGTAAGTTCGGTCACTTTTATTACATATACCCCTCCAGCCATGTGCATTTGTTTTCAACAAAGCTGGAAAGAAGGCAATCCATGGAGTGATGTCAACTGAGGTGGGTAACGTTAGGAGATTACAGATTACCAGGTGTGTTAGTGCCATAGTGCTGTAAAGCAGTCCATGTTTCTTGCGAGAAACTGGGGACACTGGGTCGGAGGCACTGATTTCGCAAGGCTGGTTTTCGGCCAAGAGATGCTAGGTGCTGATATGGTTGCCATTGCTACCAATATGTTGCTCAGTGGTTCTCAAACTTTTTTGATCATTCCCCACCAGAATTTTCAAGCCCCATCCTAGTGGGGGGCTTGTACAGCTGACAACATGTTTCCCTCTGGATTCAAAAGGTAATTCAGATGTTCAGATAAATTAATTCAGCTGGTGTCAAAAGAGCTTCAATGAGCATCTGCTTCGACATGTTCAGGTGCAACGTACTTTAATTTGCCAGAGCTCAGGTGTCACTGCTGTGAAGCTTGGCCCTTTGACAGATTCCATCTTTGGTTCATTTCACCAGAGGAGATGTTTTCACTTGTCCTGAATTTGTTTGTTCTGTGACACCAGGCTTCAGAAATGCCTGTAGTTTAAACAATCTGAGATCTCATTTGTACTGATTATCCATTTTCACCACACAGTTCATTGGAGGGACAGCCCACAGGTACAGGTGAGTCTCACCTCTGTCTGAATTGGTCCAGGTTGTAGTAGAGGCAGGATGTCTTCACACCGCACTTCCTGCCCCACATGATACAGGTGCTGTCAATGACGCTGCCGTACAACACCGGGCCAGGCATGAACGCTGTACACAACATGACAGGTGACATGGAGGACAGGTAGAAAAAAGAGGGTCATACTCTGTGGAGCAGGATGTTTGATGGTAAGAATCTGACAATTAGGTGGTGTGTCATAATAATAAAATAATGTCTTGTTGCTGCCATTAGAGAGACGTGACCAGGGGTGTACATCACAAGTTTCATTACGATACATTATTATATCGATTCAATGGACAAGATTTGATATTTGTCGATAACAGAAAGACCGCCATGATACAATTTTGATTCGATTCAGGGACCAGTGATGATATGAGACGATATCATCTGATTTAACACAAACACTTCCATTCACATCAAACCACTAATAGCAGCTAAATATCATTTGATATTCATTTCTGAGCTCAACCAGACATTTAATGAAAAACTATCTTTTTTTTTTTTAAATAAAAAGCATTTCCTTTGTTCACTATAAAGTGCCACAGTCTGATTTATTAAAGGTTGCAATTTTCTTTTCTATAATTCTATTTAAAAAACTGAGACATTAATTTCCTGTTTGTTTACATGAGAGCAGGATTTTGGATCTCAGGCTTAATATTTTGAGTGAAATCTGAAACAGCTGTAATCCTCACAGCTGTTTTTGAGCTGTGCTTTAATTTTGTGGAAAAAGCTGACTACAAGTCACGACTGGTGATGAGTAGGCATCTGACTAGCATGGGGTCACCGCAGTGTTTAAATCAGGCGTCAGCAGGTTTGTGATGTTTCCTGAGTGTTTAATCTGACAGTGGCGTTGCTCACACACAGCACACAACTTACTAGTTGAGGCATCCTCTACCAAATTTAAAATACTTTACTTCTACAACACTGATTTAGTAGTTCCATTGTATTTGCTCAGATAGTAGTTTATTTTTTTCCAGCTGCTTGCTGCTCCCATTTTGTCTGAATGTGTGTGCACTCAGAGGGGAAAAGCCAGGGAATTTTCAAAATAAAGGTGCACCCAATAAATGACAATATGTATCAAATTCTGATCGATGTTTTCATTTTGGCTTGATGCTGCTGACTTGTTGGTATCGTATCGGTACACCCCTAGACATGGCAGGGCGCTACAGTCGTGAGGGTTCGTCCTCTGGAGAACATGATACATGGTCGTCTTCTTTTTCAGTCTGACACAGCAAGACTCAAACATGCGTGCTAACACTGTTGCTGATGTGATGGCTCTCATGGTTGCTGACGTTGATAACGTGGTTGCTAAGGTGACTGCTAACATGTTTCTTAATTCAGCTGGTAACAAGGTTGTGACTCACCGAGGACTCTGAACAGCATGTACTGAACACCCACGGCAAAAGACTTGTCCTCTGTGGGCACCGTCCTGTGACACACACAGACACACAATGGTGATGATGATGATGATGATGACAGTGGGTTCAGTTTGCATGTCATGCACTCAGATACTTCCATGTGTGTGCGTATAGGCATGTTGAAATGGAGCAGAGGTGAAAGAGACAGGTACACAAGAACAACAGGTTATCACTTACCTCAAAAACACAGTAAGCAGGTAACGCACACGTGCACACACACACACACCCCTGATAATTTCTCCCACAGTAATTAAAGTCAGAACACACCTGTTCATTCAGTCATGACTGGGCAGGAGAGCACACTTTCTAATTCCGTGTGAACCACCCTAACAAGGACGTTGTCTCTGACGTCATTATGCAGGAATCACAGATGTGACACAGAATATCCTGAGAACCGTCATGTCAACCAAACTAAAAATATATGCACCGGTATTTGACTTTGTTTATTACATACTGGTTAACGGAGCACCATAAAAGCTGCAGTCCCTCTCCTGACCACTAGGGTGACCAACAGTGGGTCAGTCTCCATAGACTCCCATCTGAAACTGTCAGACTTTACAGCAGATATGAACATGTTTACAGCCTGGTACAGAAACAGTTTTGGTCCCTACTGCACATTTTCTGGTACCTCCAACACATATCTTTTAATGTCTACACTATTAAAAGGTATGGAGGAGTTAGGACTGACAATAATAATGAATGATAAAGCTCAGGAAGCAGTGCACATAGTCAAACAGTTACTCCAAAAAAAGCACAGTAAGACAGTAATTCAGACCCATATCTAGTCCCACTGAGGTGAGGCTCTGTAAGTCAGCCTTTCAGTGGAACAGTTATATAACTTTTCTTCTGGCTGGCTGCAGCCTTCTTTCATTTCGTTCACATGTCCTTCGTTTTTTCCTTTCACTTGTCCTTCATCTTTTCGTTTCACTTGTCTCTCAGAGGGACAAGTAAAATGAAAAAACAAAATGAAAGAAGGGTGCGCTTACTCAGCCAGAGGAAACTTTATATAACTGTTCCACTGAGTGACCACGCATCTGCCAGATTGCACTTTGTTCTAATGTTTAGCAGCTGTGAACAGCAGCACATTAAAACCACAACAGCTCACCATTTCCATGGAAACAGTCCATTGCCGGAGCTGGATTTTCTGAGGGCCTCCATTAGGTTACAACACTAACAAGTCTAGTATCAGACGGACCGACTGACTTTTGGTAAAGACAGACATACAGGAAGTTGTGAAGCAGCAGTAGCTTCTCAGTGGCTTCCTGATGATCATCAGCTTCAGGAGATTAAACCAGCTCTGGAAACGTTGATTGGACTTTTGTTTTTCAGGAGGATTTTTCAGTCTCTTTAATCTAAAGGTTCAGTCCAACAGGTGCTTTACTGGTGCATGTGGATCTCCTCAGCGCAGGTGATGGTCCACTATTGTCTGTTGGTGATGGTAGTGGCTCAGCTGATGCCATGACAGCATCATTTTCAGGTTGGTGCTCTTGCAGTGTTTCGTTGTGTTTACTGTGAACTTCCATGATTACTCCTCAGGGTCTGTCCATCTTCGTTTCTGACAGTGTAGGACCTCTTGGACTTAGTTCCTCAAAAAAGCAACTTTGTTGCCCTTCATGTTGGAATCCCCACCTCTTACTGTTTTATGTCTGGCTAGTAGCACTACACTCCCTGATGACTTGTCATAGCCTTGTGAAGATGTTTGAGATCCTGTCTCACCTTGTGCTTCCTTTGTTGAGAAGAGTAGTGTGCAGCCAATGTCCCATTAGAGCCTCGGCAGGAGATTAGCCATGTTCCAGTGGTGAGGCTCTGTAAGTCAGTAGGACTAGATATGGCTCTGAATTACTGTCTTGTGTTTTTTTGAGTAACTGTTTGACCATGTGCGCTGCTTTCTGAGCATTGCCATTCAGCTGGGTATAAAGGTGAAAATCATACTAGGGCCCATTGCCACTGTAGACAACCTGAGGAGAGTCGGTCTGAGGAGAGAGACAGTCCCTACGTTCTGCCATGGTTCATCTGGTCTGTGTCACAGGATCTTTTGGTTGTTTTGCCTGATGCTTGAGACAAGCAGAGACCGTCCTGTCAATGTCTGTATTTGTTCCTGGCCAATAAACTGCTGTTATCACTCTTCTCTGTTCTTTCTCAACAGGAACCAGATGACATCTGCACTGCAGGTGGTGTCACAATGGTTGGAAGCAGTGAAATCATCTGTGCATCAGAGGGTCTGCAGGTAGTCTGCACAGTCCACTCTTTCCACGATTTCTATTGCAGAACCAGTTCTGGTACTGTTATATTTTCAACAAAAAACAAAAAAATAATGGTGGGTCTGGCAAACTCTGCTCTTTAATCCAGAACTCTCTGCACACCACTGGTGCACACAGTGTACAGGTACAACCCTGGAATAATATCGCCACCCTTTGGGTGCGAGTACTGATCAGTGCTCTTGAACCTGAACACCGATCATGAACACCATATTTTATGACATCACCATGACTTTTTAACTGTGACCACCAATAAAAATGCAGAAGTAGGTACAGCTCTCAGATAAATGGACTTGAATATTTCCCTGTGAAATGTGGAGAAGCTTGAAGTGTCTCTGGGTCTCATACCTGAGGATCATCATGTAGGACGGCGTCTGGGAGAAGGAGGCGACAAAGCTGGTGAGACCCAGCAGGACCATGAAGGGGCAAAGCAGGTGGGAACATCCACTGCCACAGGTCCCGGGGGAGGCGGAGCCACCACCAGCCACACACCGACACTGGGTGTAGTTCTGCAGAGACAGACACAGTTGGAGGTTGCAGCCCCTTCTGACTGTAAAATTTACTACAACCAACAGGAGAGAGAGGAGGTGGGAACAAGGCTTCTTTGCCCAACACTCCTCAGGTGGCATTCTGACAAAAGATCCTCCCCTTTAATAACAATTAATCCAAGAACAGGTTAGTGGTTATTTAATCATCATTGTTATGACTAATTGAACACCAGTAGAAAACAATGAGTTTTCCTTAGCACCTGAACACACAGATCCACTGTATATCTCACCCTGTCTGATTTTGTTTGAGAACAAAAAGTGTGCTTTAGTTTGAAGCTGAAATAAAATGAAGAAACTATTTTCTACCAGGAAATAAATGTTCGTGCCAAAGTGCCAGTTACTGGATGGGGATTTTCTTTCATATGTGAGTGTTCTCAACTCAGTTCTGGCAACGTTGACCACATTAATTAGGTGACAGGCAGCGTAAGCTTCCAGGAACCTACTGTTATTGCCAGTATTCTTCTTCTTCTTCTTCCTAGGAAATCCTACTTCCCATCCATAAAATATCCCTCCCAGTCCCATGCCAGATTTACTCAACTCCAAGTCAACCGTACATGCTAAAGTTTTTCACCTTTTATCAAAATGTAGCCTCAACACTACAGAAACCTTTGTACATTTAAACTTAGTGCAAATTATGAAGTCCATCACTCTGTTTTTTTTCAAAAACTGTAAAACTTATTAAACCTTTTTTCTCCCACAATTTTTGCTCAATTGACACTAAATTTGCTCCACTGCATCTTCAGACTGTCCTCCACAAAGTTAATACCCTACAGTGCATGAAAACGTTTGACTGTACACGGTACTGTAAACATATTCCTGACAATTCTTGATAAATACATTTTCAATCTTCCTGAAAAAATGACAATATTTTGGAGTCGTAGTAGATGAAGTTTGGAAAATATCAGAATTTTATCTCAAAAACTGAATTTTTGAAAACATTCATGCAGTTAATGTAAGAACAGCATTTTTAAACATCAGATTTTCTCTTATGAAGCAAAACACTTATTGTTAAAAACAGATGACCAACATCTCCATGTGGCCAAGATGCAATTTATGTATTATCAGATTTTTGTCATGATAACAGAATTTTTGACATTTTGACAATTTTTGAGTCCATTTGTGAAGCCACTCCTGATGTTTCACTACAGCCAATTAGCTCAGTGAGTTAGGAGCTTGTTCTTGTTGTCAGAGATTGTGAGGTGAGCCTCAGCCAAAGCAGAAAAGACAGTGTAATGCTCATGTTTTTGTTGTCTTCCTATTTTGCCTCTTGTTACTCAAAATTGCCTAATTTGTCCAAAATTGCCTGGCCCTGCCCACTGCTGCAAAGCAGCTTTAATTTGGTTTGTACTGCTTTGTGTTGGTTGGTACTGGTTCATTCTGCTCTGGTCTAGTTTATTCTAGTTTGATCTGGTTTGTTCTGGTTTTTACTGGTTGGCGTTGGTTTATACTGGTTTGTTCTGTTCTGTTTTTTTCTCATTTTGGTTTGTGCAGAAAATAAATGTGCAGTTTTTCATTTGTGTTGAAAGAGAGACTGTGCCTCCTGTGGTGCACTGAGATAACAAACAGCCAATAAAAGAGCCATGGCAACAGCAGTTGAGGCTCATGGGTTATGAGTGTTTTAAGTCATCCACCAATCTGAAAAAACAGAAAAATCTGACAGGTCAAAATCAAGTTGAAATCATTTGAACTGTTGGTCACACTATAAACCTGTGGTAACATGATCCAGGCACGACATGGTCTCATTTGTGCAGAAAATAAATTTGCAGTTTTTCTTTAACTTCATTGTGATTTTATTGTTGAGGTCAAAGGTCAGAGCCAAACAGAGAAATGATCAGTGTCTGTTTGAAAGCTGACTGATCACAGTGCTGGTCACACTGTGCGACGTCTCCTGTGTCATTTGTCAAAAACCAGTGTACATTGGCTGATGATCAGTCAAACAGGATACTCATCATATTGATCAGCTGCAGCCTCATAAGCCTCAATATGACTGATCAGTGTATTGATTAACATTCAGACTCCAGACACATTGAGGCCTGTTACATGAAGTTGTGATGAAGTACAGACTCTCAGCAGCAGCCTGATCCAGGTTTTAATTCTGAATTCAGTTTACTCAAGTCTCTGTTTCGTTTCAACATGTAACCACGACGACATGTTACTGCTGAAAACTTCCTTCTTTCCAACTTTAGCTTACAAAATAACATCGTTACAACACCTCGGACATTTCTCTCATTCTTCTTCTTCTCTTTCTCTGAAGGTTTACTCCTATTAATACAATCAGTCACACAAATACACAACTTCCTGTTTGTGACAGAAAAGACAGCAAGCAGCCACCTCCCTAAAATACTGAGCACTTCTTTATTTCGTCTAGTGTCACTGCTGTAGATGTCACAGTACAAGTACAACACTATAAATACACCGTAATACACAACAAAATACTGAATTCATAATAAGGTAAATCAGTCGGATCAATATTCAATAACATCTGTTTTTCACAAATGTCATGTATTAGGGTCAGAAAACACTGAACTATTGTTGAATGATCAATTAATAATCTTTCAGATCTAAATGTTTAAGGTAGTTTAGGTTTTTACAGTGGATCAGGGTACATGTAAACGCATCATTTGTAAGCAGAGTGTGTCATATACATAAAGGTGAAAGGTCAGCAGCTTTAAAGTGTGAAGCAGAAAAGAATCCAAGGCTGAAGAAGCAGAGGAAGATGATTAAGAGTGAGATCAGGGTAAAGACTTCCAGCAGTGAGATCAGCTGACCCCCACCCTGAGAGGGGGAGAGAGCGAGAGAGAGAGAGAGAGAGAGAGGGTGGGGTCAACATCCCCAGGGTCTGGGCTGAGCCTCTCTCTCTCTGTCTCTCTCTCTCTCTTCATTTCATATTTTAGTTGTTTCTCTTGTTTGTCTGTTGCTGCACAGAAGAATCACACACACACATACACACACACACACGTACACAGAATGGACCTGGACAGTGAGTCTCTCAGACACGTGTTGTGTTGACCTCAGTGACCTGAACTGGAACGACTGAGACCAGAGAAGAGGTGGAACCCTGAACAACACAACACAAACCACAATACCACCTCAAACAGGCCCAGTGCTACTGATACTACTGCTGTGTCATTCTGATTCATATATGCAAATAAAGTAGAAATAAAGTGTGAATGGCTTTAATTCATTCACACAAAGGGACAGGGACATTCAAATCTGTGTGTGTCTGTGTGTGTGTATGATAACATCTCTGTTTTGTTTGGAGACCATTTCCTTCTGCAAATCATTTCCATAAACACAAATACTGACGGAG
>OMNW01035672.1:1073-11549 GCA_900303245.1 Selene dorsalis
ATATTTGCTGACATTTAACATCCCTGACGAGCTCTGCAGTGTCTTTACACGCTTGTTAGCAACTGGCCTTCAGATGTGAGATTATTAAGGAACCAGGACCAGAGTATTTACTGATATATTTTATGTCACTAGGATTCATCCCTAGTGCACTCTGTAGTTATTATCCTAAAATTAGTATTGATGTCTTGTTTTGTAACACTTGAATGATGCCGTCACTTATCAGCATTCATCGAGTATCGACATATTACATTTTTGGATTTTATACAAACCTAAAGGTCTATACACACCAGGGACATGACGAATCAAAGACAAGACAATGGCTCAAAACCATTCATACCAGTGGCGATGCACATATGCAGCAGAGCAACAGTTATAATCCAAAGTTCATTGCCTCCACGTCGTGCCTTAAAGCCATACAACACATACCTAGGTACTCGTTAATTATCCCTTATCTATTCAACACCGGTTTGTTTACGTTAGCCAAACCTGCCACTGTCGTCTTGTTACCAACTCCACTACCTCCAGAACAGCAGCTCACCATCTGACCACTATCCTGATAGCTGAGTTGTTTGACGATGCTTCACCACACATTGTCCTTCATTGCCTTGACACAGGTGAGCCACCATTGTTGTCATGCTGTCGTGTAGGGTTGTGACACACTTCCTTTCTGTACGACACGATTGGTTGATGCGTTTAGTCGCCAGGCGAAAGCTCAGAAAAATTGACCTGACTCGTGATGAAAATGTGTAATTACCCGCATGAGAAATACGTGCCCGGTGTGTAAGGGCCTTAACTCCTACTGTGGTTGCTGAATTTGTAGGTTTTAGGCTTTATGGAGTTCCTGTCTGTGCTTCTGTGTTAGTGCTAGATACTAGTTAGGTGTGATCAGGGCAAGGCAAGGCAATTTTTTTTGTATAGCCCGTTTTTACCAACAGTTTGTCTCAAAGGGCTTTACACAGCATCATGACAACATCCTCTGACCTCTGACCCTCACATCAACTGAGGAAAAACTCCCAAGAAAACCCTTTAACAGGGAAAAAATTGGAGAAACCTCAGGGTGAGCAACAGAGGAGGGATCCCTCACCCAGGACGGGCAGACGTGCAATAGATGTTGTATACAGACAAGAAAACAGTTTACAACACAGAGTATGGGAAACATGGAAATGGAATCAGTCGGTTAACAAAGCTGATGGAGCAGCTTCTGATGGGCAGGAGAGGCAGGGAGAGAAGGCCAGCGTAATGGGAGTACTGGATGGCAGACTGGGTCCTGAGCAGGGAGGGCAGGCTGGTTTAACAGCAGGAGAAAGGAGGTGATGCAGGAGGCTGTTGGTGCAGAGGGATGGAGCTCTGGAGAGGGCTGTCACAATCATGAAACTTTAGTTGCCAATTGACTGCGATCAACAATCAAATTGTCTTTTTCTGATCATTTTATTACAGTATAAGCCTAAACATAGTTTAATAATACACACATACACCATACGAATGATCTAGATCAGCCAATTATGTAACAATTGTGACAGGCCTAGGTGTAATTAATGAACTGATAAAAGTTCTGACTCTCTTAGAAGTGTGTAATGTGGAAATGTACGTGGAACAGCTGACACAACAGAAGTTAGAGGTCTGCCCATGTTTCAGCATGCCGAGCATGACCCTGCAGATCCTGTACCGTAGGTGTTCTCCCATTTGTTTCGATGTTCCTTTTTTTCAATGAAATAGCAGAGCCAGTAGGTCTCTGCTGTCTCACTGACGCACATGGGGAGCTGTAAAGAAATGCTCAAGGGGCTGGTGAGCTGAGGTAACTTTTATTTGCAACGTGCTGGAGAGGGTTTCATAAAACAGATCTCAGGCCTACATGTTTGTGGGGGTGGAGGTGATGAAGAGGTCTCTGTCAGGATGGAGTGCTCACTGCTGCTGTGAAGGAGAGGATGAGTCTCTTGTGTTGAGTCGCAGTGTGGTGTGGATTTCTTGTCAGTATAGAACATTCATACATTTCCATCTAAATGAGTGTGAAACCTGGGTCTCTGTTACAGCCCCACATGTCTGGCTTTTTATATTAAATTGCTACGTTGTTCAACCTGATCTATATTCAAGATTGATTGGGAGATGCACCGAGCTACATTGTAAAGAACCCCCCCAACCCCCTCACCCCCTCGCAGGCCGTGGATGTGTCAGAATGCAGTGGGCGATGCAGAGCAGAGAGCGGACTTGAAATGACAAGTGTTGACATGGGATGATAACTAAAGTGCCTGTAGAGAGAGGACACATCACTCCCAAATCACAACTGTCAGGATTGAGGCGGTTAATGAGCTGCCTCAACCACACAACACCTGAGATACAGAAGAACCTGCTCTCTAAATAATAAACACAGCACTGCGTTGGACTGCGGTCACCATGGGCTCCAGTACAACTCCATAAAAGGAATTTACAGTCACGATTAAGAAAGACATGATATTCTATCAGTAGCAGTAAGAATGTATTCACACAAATACATGGAAAGAGAGTAGAAGCAGTGACATGGTAATAGGCTGGTAACATAGGGTAATAAGGTTATATTTTCACTGCTAATGGAGAAGGTTCATCACCACTGCCTTCTATTTTCATCTTCGACTTTTCATTTCCATTTTTTCCTCCTTTCATCATCTTATTTTAAACTTAATACTAGAGTCATATTAGTTGGAAACAGACATCATTGAAGAGAAGAACTCATGATATATGTTAGAGAACAGAATAGAAGGACAGAGAGAAAATGAAACTTTCTCACAAATGGCCAGTAGCAGTACAGTGGGAACAAAAAAAAAAAAAAAAGGACCATGACTTGAACTAAATGTGAAATATTTTCCACCTAAGTGATTTCAGGAAGCAGTGAAGTTGGGGAATGGATTTACAGCTGGTTTAACTTTAGTCCAGAATCAACAGTGTCGGTTCATTTCAAAACTAAAGCAGCATTTTGACACTCTAGAATTAAAATGGGACCGTTGGCACTTCCTGGTTTGGATTCCCTCAGTGTCAGTGGTTCAGGAAATCAAACAGACCCAGTGATAAAACTGTTACACACTGAGTGAAGCAGTTTCACATTTACAGTCAGTTTCACCGTTGTTGAACAGAGGACAGAGACGTCAGGGAAGAGCTGGATCCTAAATTACTGCTTACCTCTGTGGACACAGGACAGGGCCTCCCCAGCAGCCGGGAGCTGAGCTGTCTGACATTTACTCAGCTCATTCCTCCGAAGACTTCAGATCCAGACATCCAGAATCTTTCATCTGGTTCAAATATATTGCTTAAAACCACCAAGGTGTAAAAAGTGTCACAGAGCATCTTCCCAGTTAAAATCACAGTTCTCCTTATTTGAGAATTGATGTTAACATTTGGGAAAATGGAAGAACACAACTCAACAACACAGAGAACAGAAGTCCAGTTGTTCTCAGACAAAGGCGAAGTTCCGTTTTTTGCACTCGTGATCTACGTATATCCATATAACGGGAGTTGTTGGGGCAACGATGCAGCGTCTACATCACTACACTACATCACAAGACATTGCTGACATCACTGCTGTGAAACTCCTTCATTTCACCAATATGTTGTTTTGAATCACCAGCACTATTCCCCTGTGAGTTCTGAACGGCTCGGAGTTGTGTTGTTATTGTCATCCGGGGTTTTTTACACGGCTTTTCACTGACCTACGACCTCGATGACGTCACTTCCGTGCCACTGCCGAAGTGTCTTATTTAGGCGCTGCTTCGTTGCCCCAACAACTCCCGTTATATGGATATACGTAGATCGCGAGTGGATCTAAATATCTTCTGAAGGACTCCAAGTTACACCAACGTTGTTCGGGTGAGTAAATGAACGTATTTTATGCTAGAAATAAGGTCCAGGTTGTAAAAAACTGAACTTCTCCTTTAATGATAGATAGATGGATGGATATATTTATTGTCACTGTCACAGTGCTAACATATGCTGTAAACATAAAGTAGAAGGTGATTGTACACAAGACAGTAATTGCTCAACGTAGTTATTGTACATTGAGTCAGTCATGGCCATGTGGTTACAGTGCACCATTCAGTATGGAGATGGCTTTGGGGTAAAAACAATTCACAGTTGACCTGGTTTCACTTTAAACACAGTGAGTGAGAGCCCCCGTTGTAAATGATAGTGAGCCGAGCTGCCGTGCTTCCATCGCAGTCGGATCGTGTTGACGCTCCCGAGGACTCGTCGCTCCGGTTGGGGATGCGGCGTGAGACCTCTCTCAGCGGCGTCTCTCTCTGATTGCTCTGCTCTCATTTGGCCCAAAAGAAGCAAACTAAGTGGAAGGGAGCACTTCAGAGTTCCACTGAACTTCTCATGGTAAACAAAGTGTGAAAACACCTTAAATCTCCCAGACACCTCTCCAGGGGACTTGCTGTCTATCAGCGCTCTCCCTTACATACTCAATCAGCCGTTGTTACCGAGGCTGGGTTCACCTTTAAGAAGCTTGGAGAGAGGAGCTACACTTCCCTCTGCAGGCACAGGAGGAAACCTCTACGCTCTGGTCTGCAGCGAGAGACTGAAGCACACATCAGAAACACTGCAGCCGCCCCTCCATAAACTGCAGTCTTTGCATGAAACCCTCGCTGGGAGAACCGTGCTGTACGCCGCGTCGTCTCTAATCCCCGCGGCTCGCTGTCATACGCAGGAATGTAAATCATCTTCATTGTGCTGATATCTTGTAAGGTATCAAACTGTGCCGTGCAAATGTTAGTGTTAATAAAGAAAGTAGAGGAGAGAAGTCACACGGGGGACACCTGCTGCATTTGAAACGGATTTCTTTGTGGATGGAAGTACCTCAGGGTTACACAGGCAGCAAAGTAACAGAGAAAAGGAGGGATTTCTTACCTGTTTTGCTCATCTTCTATCCCACGATCTGCAGGTTGGGGAAGGTTTGAACAGAGCTACAATCTCTCTTACAAGTGCTGCTATCAGCTGGTATCAGACAGATTCCTATGACTGCAGAAATGTGAGACATGTAGCGCTGGTGACTGAGGTGTCAGTCAGGCTTGTTGTTGTGGCTTTTTTTTTATCTTGGCCTCAGGTTTAATTGCGTCTTTGCTGTCTCTGCAACGGCCCCCGTGTCAGATGGCACAGATGTCTGAATTGCAGTCCCGTGAAAATATATAGACCCTTGGAGGCTTTCATTTGTTAAAGTGTGTTGTTTTCATCAGTCACATAATAACAACAGTGGTGGATTTGACTAAAGGTGTCAGAGGTAAGAGTCAGCACTGAGGACGGCTCTGGCTCATTGGCTGCATCACTGTGGAGAGCAATTATAAAGGTTTTTGACATTTTATTGATCTCTATAGTGGAAGTTCATCTGATTGTTAACATGTAGCATTCAAGGAAAAATAGTGTGAAGCTCAATATCTGCAAAACATAATTCCAACATGGTTTCACCTGTCCACCTGACATATAGAGGTATACTAAA
This sequence comes from Selene dorsalis, assembly GCA_900303245.1. NCBI lineage: Eukaryota > Metazoa > Chordata > Actinopteri > Carangiformes > Carangidae > Selene > Selene dorsalis. The sequence goes on from OMNW01035672.1 coordinate 6,532, forward strand.
CACACACACACATACACACTTACATTCACACACTACAGGAAATTTAGAGTCACTAATCAATTTGTATGCATGTCTTTGGACTGTAAGGAGAGGCCAGAGAACCTTGAGAAAACCCACACAGACACAGAGAGAACATGGAGAACAACTCCACACAGTAAAGTCCCAGGCCCAGGAATCGAACCCAGAGCCTCGTTGTTGTGTGCAAAAAATTCAGTTTCATTCAGTCTCATTATTGTCGTTGCACAGTGTGCAGCAACAAAACAACAAATTGTCCTGACTGGTATACACAGAAAACATAATTACAGACAGACCCATTCCAGACTATATACATACAACACATACAACAAATAATGACAATTATTGCACATAGACTAATTGCTCAGGTATTATTTCATTCTCAATTATGTTACTGCACATTTACAGGATCTAGATCTGTATTTATTATATCCTTATATTCTATAGTTTTGTCTACAGTCTGGAAGTGTTGAGCTCTTAAGGACTCTATAAGACTGCAAAGTGAAAATGAATCTCTTATAATCTTTGTGGCCTGGTGTACGGAACAATTCCCTCAATTTTAGCCTGGAAAATGAACCCTAAATTATACACATCTTGTTACATATCAAGTGCATACACAAACTGTGCATGCAAATTCCCTGATTTGACTGTATGTGAGTTAAGAGTGACTTTTGTCATTAATGTCAGCTTACATTCATTTCATTTCACCAACTGGGTGAAACTGTCAACATTCCCCAATGTCTGCGATACAGAGTGACAGCCAGGAGGCTAATGTTGCTGCTGTCCCCCCTGCTGGTGTTTACTGTGCGACTGGTACTGCTGTTTGGAAGCTTGCATTATAAGATGTCTGTTGACAGAGCCAGGAATAACGAGACAGCAGTATTTCATTTCCTATGTTTGTAGGGAGAACTGGGCTGGGTCTTATTGTGGCTGGGTCAGGTCACTTCATTTAGTTATCAAAGTAGCAACACCATCCTCAGGAGCCTTCACACAGCAGCTCCTCCATCCTTTAGGTCACATGTCCCAACCCTCTGATATGACCTGTAAAGGTCATGGTACCACATCTTCTGAAGCAGTGCCTTTGTGCTGAACACTGGTTAGCAAGGTCACAATAGTAGTACGTAGGGCTGGGCGATAAAACGTTAACGATATATATCGCGAAATAACTTTTCCTCGATAGAAACATGAGACGTGGTTTCGATAGATAGTCGATAGATAGGTTTCATTTATCCATGTTTGGACAGACAATACACATAGCCAATGACAATGAGAGTTGCGCCGCTCCGAACCAATCATGTGGCTGGAATAGAGCCACTCCAGGTTAGTTTGACGCACACAGCACAGTAAGACACGTAGGAGTAGCAGCCAGCCACAACACATGCTAATGTTTGGGCTGCTGCAGCCGTATGGAACGCCATTGGGTCCAAAACATCTCTTTTAACATCCGTGTGTTAACACGTCAATTTTTAACGTCTGAAAACGTTTGGACCAGGAAAGCTTCCTGCTCGTGGTTGTTGTCAATATGCCCGTCCCTTTTTGACATAGATATGAAAAAAAATATTGTGACTGTGATTTTTCTAATATGGCCCAGTAGTAGTAGTACGAGCAACCCCGGGGGAAGCACAGTATGTGAATTTGTTGATGGAGCAAAGAAAGCAAAGAGAGTTTTGTTGGAGGAGGAGAAGAAAAAAAAAAGCGAGAAAGTAGACAGACTTTTGCGTGTGACCAGAGCTCTGGAGGGGATGGCCAGCCGTGCGTCCCAGCACAGGGCGCTCGTGTGTGGGTGGGAGGAGCAGGGAGACCGGGCTTGAGCTGGAACAGAATCCAACTCCCCCTGTAACTCTGACTAGGGGAGTGAGATTCTGGTGGGGAGCTGGAAAATTCTACAACACCGGTCCAATATTTATCCGTGTTCGGCTCGTGTTCAATCACTTTGTTGTGTTTTTTCTTTGTTCATCAGTCTCAGAGAGGCTAATATATATTATTCCCTCCCCACATAAAGTCTGTAGACACTGTCTATAAAATAGAGAAAAAAAAAAGTCTATCCGTTATCTGATTTTCCTAAGTTGTCCATGGTGTGTCTGGGATGTCCTCATGATGAACACCACACTGAAATTAGCTGCTGTTTTTTCTCATTAAAGTAACAAAGAAAAAGTGCACCAGTCATTTCTACACCCACAATCAAATACAGCAACACTGTCTCAGCTGCAGCTCATAAAAATGATTCATGCATGTGTTTGTGTTTGCCTCAGGTTCAGGCTACTTCTCTAACAACTCTAAACTGAATTGCAGGAATTCTTGGTCTTGTGGTGTTTTTGTCAGGTTCAGGTGTCGACCCTGATCCTCGTGCAGCCCAGCATCGAGAAGGATAAATGGAGCCTCAGTCAGCAATAGGAGTAGATGAGTAAATCTTATCAGCTTCAGTGAGCCAATCAGGATGCAGCATACACAAACCTGTAAATATGTTGTGTGCAAAGAGGCTGAGCTTAAAGGAGAAGTTCCGTTTTTTACAACCTGGACCTTATTTCTAGCATAAGATACGTTCATTTACTCACCTGAACAACTTTGGTGTAACTTGGAGTCCTTCAGAAGATATTTAGATCCACTCGCGATCTACATATATTCATACAACGGGAGTTGTTGGGGCAACGATGCAGCGTCTAAATAAGACATTATCTGCCATGAAACTCCTTTATTTCAATATGTTGTTATGAATCACCAGCACTATTCCCCCGTGAGTTCAGAGCGGCTCAGAGTTGTGTTGTTATTGTCATCCGGGGTTTTTTACAAGGCTTTTCACTGACCTACGACTTCGGCAGTGGCACGGAAGTGACGTCACCGAGGTCGTAGGTCAGTGAAAAGCTGACCAACAAAACAACTCTGAGCCGCTCCAAACTCACAGGGGAATAGTGCTGGTGATTCATAACAACATATTGGTGAAATGAAGGAGTTTCACAGCAGATAATGTCTTATTTAGACGCTGCATCGTTGCCCCAACAACTTCCGTTATATGGATATACGTAGATCACGAGTGGATCTAAATATCTTCCGAAGGACTCCAAGTTACACCGAAGTTGTTCAGGTGAGTAAATGAACGTATTTTATGCTAGACATAAGGTCCAGGTTGCAGAAAATGGAACTTCTCCTTTAATGATTTAAACTTAGTTAAAACAGTAATGTGTATTGTAACATTTTTCTCTTTTTTTTGTTAAATTGGATTTGATCATTTTGATATCCTGAAGTCATGTTAAGAATCTGCATCATCATCTGTCAAGGTTTTGGTATCAGGACCAATATTGTTTTTATTGATACCCAGCACAAATCCAACAAGCTAATTCTACACAATACATTTTCATTATTAGAGTTTGCTGTTGTTGTTACAATTAGTATATGAATAGCAATATCTATATTGACACAAGCACAGTCACTGCAGGTTAATACAGGGCAAAGAGTTTTATTCAGAGTTTTCACTCTCTGGTGATTGCATGTCTGTTTAACAGTACTGCTCGGTTGTCAGCATGAACACACTGCGGGCTGAAGACCTGCACAAAATTAGAATACAATGTGGATTTGTGAGACGTCATGTGTGAGGACTGTATCGTCTTCTTCTTGAGTCCAGACCAAGTGAACCAAGCTGCGATACCGTGCTGAGATACTGTGTAGACTCTTCCTGCTCCTGATCGGCTGGAGGTAGTGCCAATATACTTGTCCTGCACTGATAAGACACCTCCTGTAGTAAACCTGTTGAAACACTGGGAGAGAAATCTCCAGTCCTGTCCTGGTGGCGAGCCCAGTGCCAGTATCCAGTGCCTGCTAGATTGGCCATGAGCAGAATTTAAAGCCCATGAAATATGGAAAAGGGCACAGTGTTGGCCCAAATCCTGGCCACCCACTCAGCCCTTAGGCAGGGGTCCCAAGCCATCACATCCCTGCCTTCTCTTTGTGTGTGCATCTCTTGCTTTGCCTATTCACATTCACTTCCACACATTATTTGCTAAATTGGTTACACACTGTTCTGTCATTATGATGAAATGAGCCCTGATTGCCCAATGCTTTGCCAGGTAAAATAAATTTGTTATTCTGCTAGAGCATGATAGACAGGATTGCCCAAAAATAAATGAAAAAAAAAAAAAAAAAGTCAGGCATCACGAGGTTTGCCAGGGGCCATTTTGGCTCCATTCAAATGGTTTTTGCCAAGTGGCAGGATGGCTGCCAGTTTCCACAGCAATCTCCGCCACCTGTGATGGATGGCCCAGTGGGTTAGGCTACACAAACGCAGCTGCGATTGCACAGAGCCATAATGGAAGAAAGGGGGGACCTGTGAGCAGGAGATAGACAGAGATTTTATAAGCTTTCATATTGCTGGAAGTTGAAACATTGAGAGCAAATTCAGAGCTATGGAGAATTAACTGCGGTCAACCATAGCTGCACTCATTTGCTCTGCACTCATTCGCTCTGCACCCTGACTGACATAACTGAACAGAAATATTCAACAGCTTTGTTTTGCTTTGTTTTATTGTATTTTTAATCCAGGCACACAAACACAAATCCACTGAATGTGTCAGTTAAGAGTGAGGTTATAAGATCTTTTTTTTCTGTATGCAACTCCATATTAAATGCAAAGAGACGTTCTCTATAAGTGAAAATCTCACTTTTCACAAGCAGGACTTGATGGTGCTGAATTCATATTTACATTCATTAATAATTTCACAGGCATCTGCAGGGGCTGTCACAAATAACAGTCATGCCGCCATGTAAACAACTTACAACCACACTTGTTCTGCAAGAATGTATCTGTGATTTTTGGGTCAAAATATTCATTATTTGATCCTATTTTGATGTAATTTCAGCTTTAGTTTTGTGCTATCCAGCACTGAATCACTGACTGGTGGATGTGTGAAACTTTAGTTTTTATGTGACAGTATATAATCTTTACATCCATACATATGTATGTATATATATATATATCTATATATATATATATATATATATATAAAACTGGA
>OMNW01035672.1:11796-27312 GCA_900303245.1 Selene dorsalis
AGACCGACAGTCATCACACATTCATAACTGAGGCCTCCACTGTCCGTGTTTAATCTTCCCAAACAGTAAGCTCTCTGTCTGTACAGACTTTAGATTTATGTTAGCTAACAATCTACACACTGGGCAGCTTCTTCAGTCTGCTTTCCCCCATTTACACCTTTTGTCTCAACACATCACATGAAGTAGTTAATCAGCCTGATAACCTGTTAGCAACATGTTAGAGGTGACACCCCAAGAAAAGTAGTGTTTCAGACCTAGCGAATTGTCTTTAAACCCCAGAAATAAAAATAATGAAATAAAATAAAACAACGAGTAGGTTGGTGGTGGCTAGCACTCTTGCCTCTCAGCAAGAAGGGTCTGGGTTCGATTCCCTAGGGCCTGTGGCCTTTCTGTGTGGAGGTTGCATGTTCTCCCTTTGTAGGTTCTCTCCAGGTTTTCCAGCTTCCTCCCACAGTCCAAACATGCTCACTAGGTCGAATGGTGACTATAAATTGCCTGTAGTGTGTGAATGTGAGTGTGTGTATGTTGTTCATCTCTATATGTTGGCCCTGTGATAGACTGGTGACCTGTCCAGGGTGAACCCCGCCCTCACCCTGTGTCAGCCGGGATTGGCTGGTATAGACAATGGATGGATGTAGAAATATTTTTTGATGATATTGATGGCAAGGGTTCTTCAAACAGTGTGTGTTGAAGGGCAGTGTAACGTTCATGTTTCCGTTGTGTTTCCTCCACAGAGAGACATGCTGGATGTCAGTCAGATCATGAAGGATCTTGCCAGTATGGTCCACGAACAAGGAGACGCCATAGGTAAAATTTGTATGCATGGTTACTGTGTGTGTCTGTGTCCATCTGAGAGTGTGTTGAATATTGTTTACATTGTTGTCCCTAACTCAATTAGCATGGATAACCTTTTTGGTCATGTGTTAATTTAATGGGCTCAACAGGCTCTAAAATGTCTGCTGGGCAAAACAAACTTTTTAACCTCCACCTTGCTGCTGCCACACTGGCAGATTCTGTGATGAGAAGCAAAAACGCTGTGGGTTTATACATACAGTGGCCGGTTAGAGAAAATCCATTTAAACACCCTGATATCTGTAAATGGCTCTCTGCACCCTGCAGTGATTCAGACTTGGCAAAAAGAATGAAACTTAGCACATAGATATAGGGCAGATACAGAGGCTTTGCTGCTGGGTCACAAATCTGCCATCAGCTACATCTAGCTCCATCACCAACACCCACTGGAGAGTTGGCTTTGACTTAATAATGTCAAACAATGACACAGACAAATAGGCAAACCTGAAAAATAATCTTGCCATGGTTTGTAGATCAATTCTGGGAAGAAGTGAAAGGTGCGATAAGACAGAGGACTTTCCAAATTTTAATCTTTTACTGTTTCTGCAAAGCACCTGAAGCGGAGGCAGGAGGACAGCCGGTTCATCTGCAGCTTGTGTTGTGGCCAAATAAATAACTGGGAGCTTAATTTAACCCTTTAACTGTATCATCCTTTTTAAAAGTATGTTCTTCTCTTCTGTTTTCTTTCAAGTGTTAATCCATAGGATGATATAGTATAGTATAGTAATGTAGTTTTAAAACCACAGAACATCTCCTTGGTCCCTGGTCAGTCAGTGCTGTCAGATATATTAGGCCAAAGTGGTCCAGCTGGATTGAATATGGGGCTATGCCCTGGGGTCTGTGGCCTTCGGATGCAAACCACTGGATGATCTTGCAGCACCAATGTGACTCCCTGCACTGTTGCAGGATCGATATCCAAGCTCACGCTCTTCAGCTGCCCAGCCTGTCAGGGACGTTAGGGACGTTAGGGACATTAGGGACATTAGGGAGGTGGGTGATCAGGCAGCTGGGACAGCATGAATGGAATCTGGCGAGTAGATTTCCAGGAGGAGGAGCAGAACAGACCATCCTTCCGTCACCGCCAGAAGGTGCAATTTTGACTGTGATTAATTAGGAGTGCAAATGGAAAGGACTGGCAGGAGTGTGACGCCAGCATACATGTGTTCCCCGGGCAGCAGCTACAGAGACAAAGCCATCAAGCAGCTTATTCATTTCTCAGAGGTCTGACTCCAAGCTGAAAAGATCATGGGAGAGGTCAGACTAAACTCTAATGAACATCTTGACGTGATTTAATAACCAATACATCAGACTTCAGAGGAACAAGGCTGGATGGTGGCTCCAGGTGGGCGGGGCTTTGCAGTGACATCACAGAGTTACAGGGGTCCTGACAGCTGCATTTCTCTGTAGACTGAGGTTTTGATACTTTTATAGTATGAATATAGGAGATAGACCTACTTAATGTACAAAGACATGGACATTAACTTTTCATACTACCTGGACAATTAAGTAAAGCTCCATAATTTTCCGAAACATTTGCATTCCAACTAAAACCATCACTACCATCAAAATTCACTGTCAGCTTGAAGGGCATTTCCTGTACGCAACAAATAACAAAAACCCAGGCCTATATGTTAAAATGCCAGAAAAATGTCAAAACCATCAAATCCATTAAAATAACTGGCTGAGATGGCAATGACTTCTTATATGAATTAATGTGGCACACATGTGGCATCCTCAGAGATAGTTCAACTGTTCCGTTCTGACCCTAGAGCCAACCATTAACAGCCAGTAGGCATAAGTAAAAAAAAAAAAAAAAGGGTTTATTATCCAGACCACAACAGATTAGAAAGAGATGATTCAGAGGAGTCCAGGGACGGAGATGGGTGAGCAGACAACAGGTGGAGGGCATCTTCTGTAATGTAACAAAATGCTACTGCATTAATTGCATCATTTTTTACATGTTGAATATTTCAAATTATTTGCCAGTAGCACCACATGTATAATGTACATATGTCTGAAGAAAATTCTCATCACTTTGTGCACAATTTACACTCATGCCCTGTAAGTGGGCACTTACTTTGTGATCTTTAAAACTGTTCTGGAGGTCAGAGCCAGGCTGACATTCAACCTGTAGAAAACTGATGTGCTAATTCACTAGCTTTTACAAGATTTGTGTGTGTGTGTTTTTTTTTTACACAAGTCCTTCACCATTTGCATTATTATACTGCTAGTGTGTTTTGAATTTAAAGTTGTCCTTGCCCATGAGAAAATATGAATCAAAAACATTTCAGCACAGGATTCCTCAAAAGTGTGTTTTCATCAAAGGCTGCAACTGGAAAGGTTAGGCCCCACACCATAAAAACAATAGCAAAGAGCTAAATGCCTTACATTCATCCTGGCTTTATGGTGCTAAGCTGTTAGATGTTAAGACTGCTGAGACGTGTGTGTATTTGTGTGTGTTTTCTGGAGGGAGAGAGGAGCAATAACTTGTGCTAATTGCTGCCTTTTTGTTGTAGAGTCCTTTTTTCTGTTGCCTTCAATCAGGATAATGTAGATGCCCTTTAAATACCCTTTAGAGCCAGGCCGACTCAGACTTTCAAGCGTGCCCTGCCGCTGGCCACGCCCAAATCAATGATGTCACACAAGAACAGGTGCTTTCATCCATCCACCATCCATCAGCAGCCAGAACTAAAGAGACCTAACCTAACCTAAGCTGGGAAATCAGCGCTAGAAAGAACAAGTTGTATGCATTTCCTTTTGGGACTTAATAAAGTAAAGTAATTACCACCGCACACTGATCAGACTCTTACTGTGATTTATGCGGCGAACAACATGTTTCGCGTGTAGCGTTGTAAAGTAATTCTTATCTTTGAACTTGGGGATGAGATGGTCAAGGCTGGGTTCCCTCCAATGCCAGATAATTAATAAACTTCAAAAACGGAAGGTTACTGAGACAGCAAAAACGCAAAAATATTGCCACTGTTGTGCTTACTTCCTCCTGAGTAATGCAGAGTAATGTACACCATCTTTGGCTCCACTTAAACTGGCGAGAATGCAGGCTGGTTCAACAGAAAGCACCGAAGTTCTGAGACTCCAGAGCGGAACCAGAGCCAGAACCAGAATCGTGTCTGTGTGAAAGCACCCCCAGAGAGCTGTACAGGACATCACCATCAGGATAACTGAACTTTAATCTTTAGTTCAGACTCTTCAGATAAACCTGGTGTTGATCATTATTAAGTGAATTCAGTGTTCCCACATCTATAAATATGAGATATGACTGAATGGTCAATCATCAAGATGGAGAAAGTGTTGCCATTGTAACAGCAGCAAGTACAAACAGGAACTGATGAGGCTGATGAGGATTTGTATAAAATTCTAAAAGTGAACTTCACCAAAGTCCTGTTCACTTGGCTGTGTTGAACTGTTGCAGCTCAGCAGCAAGGTCCGTGTTCTTGGTGGCCAACTGCTTTTTGTTTTGAAATGGGAAAACCAATATTGGGAAATGTCCTGTGAGCATTTAGAAATAGTATGCCTCTTATAACCTATGAGAAAGTCAAGAGCATTAGTTGCAGTGATCTTGAGCCATGATATGGAGATGGACATAAATACACCCAGAAAAATACAATTTAACTTGGAGGGAGCCTTCAACGTGGGACAATCTAGTCGCGCTGTAGTGACACAATAAATCTTCAAATGCAGCTCCAGAATGAGGACATAGCTACAGGAAAAATTGAACGCACCCTTCCATAACAATCTGCAATTTCAGTATATTGTGTTTGTTAATTGTGCCACATCTTGTGCTTGTTGAGGACAATCAGACATGCATGAAACTCGTTGGGTTTTTCAGCCACTTTGTCATTTGCATGTGAAAGAGTGTTAAGATGGTGCTTTGGACATGGAAGGTGGAGGAACACAGCGTACTCCCACCCAAATGGATAAACAGAGAAATAGAGGACAAATGTGCAGAAGACTGCAGAGTTCACAGCATTATACCATGGCACAAGTCTAATCTGATCATTACAGAGACATGCAATAATGGACCTCTACCCATTAAAAAGAAATACAATGAAATTGCCATTGGCCTTTTTTGAACAAGGCTTTGTTGGTGTAGTGGCGGATATGAATAATGTGTTTGCTGTGGAGGCGTTTGTTGCAAAAGCAGCAGGTAATACAAAGACATGAATAGGCTAAAGAAGGAAGGATTAGTGCTTTTATGGTTTATTCATCCTGGCTAAGGACAGACTATATTAAAGTCTGTGAGTCAAGATACGCAATCATCAAGGTTTAGCAGGCAGACACAAACTCTGGCACAACACACAAAAGAGCTGTTGAAAACATATCCATTTGTACACATCAAAGAGTGAATAGTTTAGTTTTTCAAGCTGATTAAATTCGTCTGGAATTGGCTGCTGGAGGATTGTTTCTAGTGGTTGTTATCATCTGCTACAGATCTCTCTGTTAATGTTTGGTTAGCCTGTTTGGAATGTATGAATGAATTTGTTCAGAGGAGGGTAGTGGGAATCTTAGTGGGTGCTTTTCAGACTGGAGTGATTCAAACTCAGATTTGCCTGAGGATCGCACTACAGCCAAGCTCCTAGAGTCAGAGTTCATCCTCTTGAGAGCATGAGGTTGATGGAAATGTCTGTGTTAGAGTTAAATGATTTTATGTGCAAATGGAAATTTCTCCCAATGGTTGAGATACAAAGTCAAGGTCTCGCCATGGAAGTATTTATCATCTGGGGACCAGGAAAGTCCACAGAACATTTAAACAGTTACAACTCTGGTGTAACTTGGAGTCCTTCGGAAGATATTTAGATCGGCACTATTCCCCTGTGAGTTCGGAGCGGCTCACGGGAATAGTGCTGGTGATTCATAACAACATATTGGTGAAATGAAGGAGTTTCACAGCAGATAATGTTATATTTAGACGCTGCATCGTTGCCCCAACAACTCCCGTTATATGGATATACGTAGATTGCGAGTGAATCTAAATATCTTTTGAAGTACTCCAAGTTACACCAAAGTTGTTCGGGTGAGTAAATGAACGTATTTTATGCTAGAAATAAGGTCCAGGTTGCAAAAAACTGAACTTCTCCTTTAAGCTATTTACATCCTAAATGGATTGCAAATGCTATTTTGCTCATTTGAGAGATGCAGTCCTCGGTGCACCTGGTTAGTAGATCAACTTCAACATGTGTTTGCACATGCAATCAAATTTGCACATCTTTTTACACAAGCAAACCTTGAGAAAAATCAGGCCCTTAATCTTTAAAGAGCGATATCAAATAATTAATCATGAAAGTCAAGAAAACAAGGAGTTTTTTCATATAGGCTAAACATATTGTTCTCAACAAAAGTAAAGAAGGCACCTGGTCACTCAGCATCATTCATTACTCCAACCTCTGCATCATGTTTGGTTCAAAAATGAATTCTCTACAAGTTGAGCAGGTGCAGTAATTGTCAGAGCAACACTCAGGAGCAGGAAACAGTGAGGGTAGGGTTATTGCTCTCAGCATGTTGCTCTCATCTCTGAAGTGGTTGTAGCCTTTTTCACTCTCTCAACACCAAAAACAATCGATAGCACTCCCACTCTTATTGGCCGGTTGTAAATATCTGTATAAGTAATCGCAAATATTTTGGACCATCCAGTTCATTACACAACTTCTGTCTCATCCCATTAACTCCTGTGTATCGACAAGTTTTAAAGGAGGGCCCGCTGTTTTTAACAGTGGAAGCTATTAGCCCCATAGTCCTTGGTAACACAGGGGCTGGTGGGCTGTCACAGAATGTGCTGTCAAGGCAGGCCAACAGAACAAAAGCCAGTCCTTCTATTAAGCCCAGGGTGACTCAGCAATTTGGGATATACAAGTATGATAAAAGAGTTCATTTAGTGTTCTCTCTTGCATGTGTAAGAGCTAAAACCATTCTCAATAAATTTTACCTAACTGTTAAAAAGTACAACACAACTTTTGTAGATGTATTAGCCTTCTGAGCCAAACAAGGTCAGGCTGCGTCTCGTAACCTCACACACCGGATCTCATGTCTGCATGTAAACCACAGGGCTCTGCCTGCTTCTGTCCAAAGAGAACAAAAACAACCAAAGGAAGGGTAAACAGTCCACTTCAGTCAGTTCCTCTTCAGGGAAACTTCAGAAAGTTCAGTCTGTCACCACTGATGACATGAATGATAACAGTCTGTCATGTAGCGTGACCAGGACCTGCATCATTCATCTCTGGAAATGTGTACCAGTCACCACATGCACAGTTCAAGTTCAAAGCTGCTTAAAGTCCAGTGTACGTACAAGATGACAGTAGCTTTGAGAATGTCAGCTGAATTTCAACTTTTTCTGTGTTGTCACATTGCATATGCAAATTTAAGCAACAGATTTTTTTTATACTTGAGGCTAAACTGCAGGCTTGAAAAGCTCCAGTGTTGAATCTGTACAGGGTATTCTGTACAGTACAGTACGGCTGATCAAATTTGTAATATGGGTTTCAAGTGAAGCTGTAGAATGCAGCCTTAAACCCAGTGCAGTGAAAACAGCTGGATCATCCGACAGCATGGGGCAGTGTGTCCAGGTCCCTGGTGGGCCCCTGCTTGGTATTCCAACCAGGAGAGCATCAATGGCCACAGAATCCAAGACCTGCAGGGACGCTAGTGAGGTAGATGATCAGGGAGCTGTCAATTAACCTGCTGCCAGATCAGATGGTTTTAATGGGACTGATAGGAAGTGCACTGAAGGGACATCTACATGCAGTGATTTCAGATAATGAAATCAATGCAATCATCTCAGATAATAATCTGAGATGATTTCAGATAATGACTTGGAGAAACCAAACATTGCAGGGTTGGATGGTGTGTACAGGTGGGCCTTGCTGGTGCTGTAGTCAGGGGTGGTGACTGTTTCGTTGTGACATCACAAAGTACCACAGGTCCTGATGGCTGGTTTTAACACCCAGTTTCTGGACTGATGCTTTGATACTTTCCCAGTATTAATATAAAACATACACGTACTCTATAAACAAAACCATTTACCTTTATTGACCTTTGAAAATACACCCCTATCCATTCAGACTTCAGCCTGTACCCTCATGACACAACTAGAATAACTTGACAAGACACAAAAAGTGACACTTTGAGAGGAGGTTTGTACTGAAATTATTTGAAAGCTGTGTTCAGTGATTGCTTGGTTGCCAGGTTCGGTTCCACTACACCTGGGTGCTGAGCTTTCAGAGCTCCAGGCAGATGAAATAATTACAGCAGATAGTGTAGCCTGGAACTGGAGACAGGGAGTCTGCATTTACAACCTGGAGTTTGAAAGATGTGCGCTTATTGGGAATGGAGTATCTAATGAAAGGCATTATGGGAAGATAGGAGTCTTCCCATGGGAGTCAGTGGTCATTCTCCTTTAACCCTGTTTCTAATAAATCCTCCAACATTATTAACATTTCTTTGTTGTTTGGTTAATTCATCTGAACGCAGCATCTTTGCACCGCTGGAGAGAACATGACCATTAATACATTTTCTCTTTGTTTTTTCAGACAGCATCGAAGACTACATCCAGACCGCATCATCCAATGTGGAGTCAGCCAATCAGGAGCTTGCAAAGGCCAACCATTACCAGGTATACTCCGAACCTGCCCGTGCTGCTGTGTCTCTGTGGTTTAGGTTTGCATTGACTTTGCTCTGTTTTAATTTTGTGTACTTAACTGAGCTTGTGCATTGTAATGCACTCACAAGAAGCTTAGCTTGATCAGCCATGCAAACAGGGACTTTGCTAACTAGATTACACAGCTTTATCACATCCCCCACTAGCATAATAACAGAGATGATGTAATTTCATGTCATACTTTACTAGCTTTTGCCTTCAGTTAAATTAATTGTATTTAGAGAGAGAAAATATAAAATGCTCGCCTGCAGTCTTATAAAACACAAAACCACATGGATTCCACCTTCATTGCCATTCCACGGGCGAGTGCTATTTCTACTGAGATAATGGTTATAAATTTGCTATTTTATCCTACAAGTGTATTGACTTAGAGAGGAAAATGCATTAATGGACAAAACCTGCAGATAGAAATGATATGGATTTTTTTCTGTGGTTTTTGGGATTCTTAGAATTTCCACTTCACAGCACAGACTGCAGACATTTTATGAGACACCCAAGGGTCTGCTTTCACTCTTTCTTTTCAAGGAAATATATGTGTCTCCTGCTGTTCTGTCAGGGACTATCTCAGTAGGCCAGAACTCTGTGTGGCTCTGTGAAGTGTAGGCCCCTGGCTATGGTAAATAATGTATTGACTTAAGTGTCACTGGGTTAATAAGGGAAATACCTTCTTTTACATTGGTTGCATAGCTTTGAAGCCGCATCTAACCCCCAACCTGCAGTGGCTTTGGGCAGCCATGGGAAATATATGTGATTTTTGACATTTAGACCTTCAGTGGTCTCTCCATATTAAATAAACCACCAATGAAAAGTGAGTTTTATCATGTTAGACTTTTCTTTAAAAGACCGAGACCAGACAGTCATGGACTCAACTTTATTGTTTCTGTATTGACATGGATTTCTGTCATTGTATCAGCAGTTATTCAAAGTGAGAGCGATTGCCGGACAGAGTCTGTCATGACTGCAGTGATTTCTGTCCCCACATGCTGCTGCTCTACTAGTGAGTGAACAAACGAGCGAACGGCAACAGCTTTCCCATTAATTGTCATTTCATTATCTCAAGGAGAGCTGAGCCGTGACCGAGCTCACACTGAGCAATTTAGCTCTCCACCAATCCAGACAGCCGCTGTCGGTGCAGAGGCAGAGTGGCTGAATGGAAGGAAAACAACAAAGGGGAAGACAGACAGACAGAGGGATAGAAATACAGGCACAAAGTCAGACAGACACAGAAGAGAATTATGGACTAAGACAGACAAGTCCAGATTGTACATCAGAGTTGATTCCTCTCTTCTATGTAGAACGCTGTGAAAGCCTTAGACTCTTTACATACAAGACTTTTATAGAACAACTCATACCGAACTGGACTGTATGAGGCGCCTGAAGGCATCACGCTGTGTCTGACACGTACTAGCACGTTCTCCAACACCCTGTCACCACTTTATGGTCTGCCCCCCCCTCATGCAGACTGGCTTTCTCAGAGCTGCTCTGACTCTGACTGTGGCACTTTGTGCTGCTGTAAAGACCCTAACCCTGACATGACAAACTGTGATGTCATCAGTGACAGTCTGTGAATGGAGCTCATTGCTCTCATTAGGCCACTGACAGGCACAGTCTGAACAGCCACTGCACTGCAACTACTAATAATAATGTCAAACACCTTTTGGCTACAAAATAAAGTGTATTAAAATAGCAGTGTTTATTCTAGCAGAACATGACCAAAGGGTTCCCAGTTAGGAACTATTCAGAGTCCTTATGTTTTAATCTCTATAGAAAAGGCATTTTTAACCGACAACTATACTTTTACTCATACTCATTATATACTATACTATAATATGCTCATTATAAATATACAGTTTTACTTTTATAGTTTAGTATAGTTGTGTCTTTAGACTGCATGTATCAAATAACCTTATATTTCTTTAACAGCAGAATACAGCCACTAAGGAAGATGATGCATAGCTGTATAAATACGTTTAACTAGAACCACTTGATTCGTAGAGAGCATGATAAAAAGTAATGCAATAAAAGTCAATTAACTGATATTTAAAACAGTATTCACCTAAAGTGATATTTTCATCTGTGTGTGTGTTGGTATATCAACTCAACAGATTGTTTTACTTAATAATGTATTTTAGCTCCTACAATTGAGTCCAAACATCTGTTGCTACTGACACTACAACACATGAAGGGTCTCGAGCTGAAATTTCAACTGTTTTGTTTTTTACTGGTATAGTTCATGTCAACTGACATTTCAGCACCGTTTATCTCTTACATTTGAACAGGTGTTTTAACTGGTCACACAGATTTCAGTTTCCCCGACCTTACATCTCTTCTGCTCTGATTTAAATTCACTTTAAACTTAACGAAAGCTCACTTCTCTTGCTTCCACTGCTTAAACATTAATTGACACTGAACTAACTAAATCAGTTCAGCAGACAATTGAGCTCATTCTTTAACATTTCTGACACCATCAGAGCTCACACACCAAAGTGAAACTTCACTGCTTTAAATTGCATTTCAAGACTTCAACTGCACTTTCAACCTCTCATAGCACCAACAGGTCAAGTGACAGTTACAATGCTTTTGTCTGCTTTTACGAACACATAGTTCAACTGTCACTTCATCTCCTTAGTGTAACTACCTCAACTTCAATTTGAACTCTCTTAAAACATTTTATCATCCCAAAGAAGGAAAAAAAACTCAAGAGAATTCTTCAGTGTTTACAGCTGCACAAGCAAACCTTACATCACTTTTTTTCACACATTTTTCACCCCAATCTTCAGCCACGTATTTGTTTCTGCCACTAGAATTTAAATTACGGTCCCATGGGTGTGAGCAACATTTGAAACATAATTGACATTAAAATAGTCCTTTTTCTTCTTTCTTTTTACTCTGGTAATCATGCACATAAAAAGAGAACACATTTACTCAAATAATAAGCCACAATTAATCCTGCATAAAATGATTTAGCTTTGGTTGGCTAACTGAAGGTGTATACCTGAGGGTTCCTTTTTTTTTTAAGTCAGAGTCTGAAATTCTAAAGTTTAGACCTGAGATCTGGTTCAGGTTCAGTCTGCTGTCGGGGGGGAAGTGGATCTGCACCTAAGACCTCTAGATCTCATTTAATTTCCACCTGGGGGCCCACCAGTCAGTAACTTATATTTACCCAATATAAAGTGAATGTTGCGTGACGTTAATGGCACTATTTGTGATCACATAAAAATTCGACAGAACTTAGAGAAGGAGAGGAAGAGAGTGAATCCTCTGCAGCGCTGATGTAGTGGTCTACATGCACCGCTGCATCTCCACCAATGGTCAATTAAGAGTGGATGTCATTTTCTCCCCTTGCCACGCCTTGTCTACTCACTTTACACTGAAAATAAATTGAATCTATAATCCTTTATCTGGAGGCTGATAGCCCTCCCTGCTGCAAGTTCCTCTCGCTCCTGTGATGTTTTATCACCTCATCTGTGTTCAGCGGAACACAATGAACTCTGATTGTTGATTGCAGCACAAGATGGTTTATAATTACCAATAAAGTGGATGTTCTGGTAATTTAGTGAGGAAACACTGCAGTTGTGTCACACGTGGTGTGCGTGTGCGCTTATGTCATTGTTATAACTCAAAGTCTATCCTCTTCAGAACTGAAAATTGATCTCCTAGTGAGCCACTACATCCTTCTGAGTTGTGCAAAGAAATCAATTTAACACAGTTCTTCTCTGGCTAAACTGAGGATAATATGGAGCGCCGGCTATTGTGACTGCGGAAGGAACAAAAGGCAGAGGGAGGGGAGGAAAAAGAAGACAAAAAAAGGAAGATAGTTTGTGAATGAATGGGCAGATGGATGAATGGACCTATCCCCACACAGACACTTACAGATTGTTGCCCTTTTGACAAATAAGATAATGGAATAGAATAACCTAATCACAATGGGGAAGCTCTGACTGATTGCTCTGTAGTTGGATGGTAGGGGTGGGGGTGCGGTCACATCATTGCAGGAGAGATTGCAGATTGCAGGGGAACTGCTTCTCTACTCAATCACTCTCTCCCAAGTCCCTCTGGACTCTTTATGCCACTTTGAAGGATATGGAGTGGAAATAATAATGTTTGAAGTTAGCCAGGTTGATGTCAGCGATGCTCCTCTGGCTCTTTCCCATCAGCCTCAGCTCGCCTGAACCTTTTGAAGAGGAGAGAGGTAGCCTGGTTTCAAATAATACAGGGACGTATTTCTTAAATATGACTTTGTAGTTTGATTAAAAACAATAATCAGACATCAAAAGGCTGACGTCAGCTGTACACAGTTATACAGACTGTCAGATGAACATAAAAATGATTTTTACATTTTGAGAGCCTCACTACTGGGGACGATGAGATGTGTGAAGTAATCTTCAAATTAAATTGAGATGTGCGTGACAGCAGTAAGTGATGATGTGTTGTGATCAGAAGTACACATCACTAGTATGGATCATACAATTCATCCTGTGCAGACCATGGATGTATATTACGATAATGAGTGAAATATATGGCTAGCACTTGGTTCCACATTTTTGAAATAACATTGAAGCAACATGTATGAATTTGAAAAGGGAGCACGAATATGGTATATTATAAAACACACTAGCAGGGTTTCCAATTAGAATGGGTTCAGATGTCCAAACAGAATAAAAATGCTCCATATAAACACCTCCATCAGAAATAACAGGCCCAAACAGAATAGAATCTCATTTGGTTTCAGATGGGTAGAACATTCCTTCTCCCAAACTGACCAAAAGTAAAATGTAAAGGGTGAAACAGAATGTTGTCTGGTTGCGTTCTGTCTGTTCATGCTCCGTGTCAACGTAAATGTGTAGTGACATTTCTTCTCTTGCAAATGCTTGACTGGAAATATTAAAACAATGACAACTGTTGTGCGAATCAGACGACAGAGCTCCGTCTTCGATCAGTTACATGATGTTTTGATTAATCTGTGCCAGAGTTGTCGACTCACTAGCAGTAATTCTAAGCCCGAACTCAGCCAAAAACAAAAAAACAACAAAAAAAAGTCATTTTGAATATAATCTCAGCCCACACCAGTGCATCTGGCCAGGTTTGTTGGCCCAGCATGGCCTCTTGAAAACTCTGCACATGAAGAAATGCAGAGGCACATAGAAACATCAGATCTAAATAGATAACGTCACATCTAAACAGGCAACATGAAACCTTCATTCAAAATGATTTGAATCACAAAACAAGTGAAATGAAATGAAATTTGATGAATGAAAGTCTGCATGTAAAGCTACTGGTACCAGTGGAACAAAAAAAGTTTGACGGCATTAGATTATTTCAGACCAAGTAAGACGATAACAGGTTTGTTGCTTCTAAATTCATCTTTTTATGCCCAGGGAGCATGTTACAGATTGCTCGAAACAAGTGAAGGTTTTATATTAGATGATAAAGTTCCTTGAGAATGTGAACTGATAGATGGTTTTTCATTCACTGTTCAAGGGCAGAGTCTCTATAGTAAAATTCTAGGAAACAGAAATGTGAACAAAAAAAGGTAATGAGGAACTATAACAAAGCAACTGAGCTGACAGTTTGTTTGCGTGGAGCATTCTGGGTGATGGCACAGTGATAACTGAAGCATTCATACATCACATCACCCGTATGTGTTTCCCCTATATGGATCTCTATGCCTTTGCATGTTTTTAAGAGTCTGCGTTGCTTATTCTATTACATTGTAGGTCTGTTTTTATTAAATTCACATTTGACACTTTCAAATAACCCATTTGAACATGTGCTGACTCAACAAACTGTTATCTTTGTCCGTTTGGCATCAGAAAACAAACCTTTTACTACTTCAGACACTGCCACAGGTAAATGTCAACTTTCTTTCAGTGATTACTATCAACCTGTAGTGAAAACAGATTAGCCAATCAAACCTTTTCCGTTTGTTGTTTTTAGACGTGTGACAGATGTGGAGAACTCAGAGTGGTTTTCCAGAACAAAAACATGAGTATTTACAGTCAGCGCTCTGTTGACAAAGTGCCACCTACAGAAACCTGATTAATAGAAAATCCCAATCAAAAACCAGGAAAGACAGGAGCAGCCATGCTGTTTGATTGACAAGTGATCTGTGGGAAATGCAGCACAACAACATGACTCACGTCTGAGCGACAAAGTGGAGAGAAAACCCCAGCAGTGACAGCACATAATAAAGGGGTTCTTTATGAAGAGCACATGTATGGGGTCATCTTGTATTTCTATGTGCTCTCACCCTGCCCCACCCTCTCTTCCACTAAATTCATTTCTCCCTCAGATCCTGACTTTGCTGTTGGCAAATCTGGAAGCAAATGTCTGGTGGGTTGAAAGCCACAGCCTCTGAAGGAGAAGCGGTACAAAGCCAGGTTACACCACACCACCGGTGCTTCTCTCTGTTTGACTCACACACACTCGCGTAAACACCGGCGTGATGTGAAAAGTGCTTTAAAGCAAGGCTTTACTCCTCCTGAATCCAGCCTGATTGTACACACCACACTTTGCTCTGAGCTGAGTTCACCTTTTTTTGTTGAAGGTTAATGCTCAAGAGGAGCAATGAAGATGTCAGAGTCAAAAAAGCTTTAGTCTGTTTTCAGTGTGCAGGAAAAGTGCTGGGATGAATCAGTTACGTCAACCTCAATGGCCGTGTTGTCTGTTTGGACAGTGACATCTTCAGCAGATGATTTCAGAAGGTTAATGGGTTGATTTAATAAGGAAATCATCAGTAACCATTACCTGTCCTTTAACATGACCCAGGCGTAATTGATTACACAGAGAGGCATGAAGTGAGATTTTATCTCATAATGCATGGAAGGCAAAGTTACTGCCAAGATTACTATTTTTTAGCTGTCTCTAGGCTACAATTTTGGCGAAAGCAACTGGACTTGTATTTGTCTATGAAGACGTTTCGCCTCTTATCCAAGCAGCTTCATCAGTTCGTAACGCATCGGCCTGACTAGTCCTCACTAGTCAGACTAGTGAGG
>OMNW01035677.1:270-10650 GCA_900303245.1 Selene dorsalis
TGGAGCTCACTATGATGCCCATACAGGAATGTGTGTGTGTGTGTGTGTGTGTGTGTGTGTGTGTGTGTGTGTGTGTGTGTGTGTGTCTTACCTACAGAACAGGACGTTCCTTTCCAACCTTTATAACACACACACTTTCCAGTTCCTGCCAGACCATCCTCACACTTCCCATGGTTACATACACACTCTGCAACACAAACACACATGCAGACACACACACGCATAGATTAAGATTGAGAAAGTTTAATCTCTTGTGATAAAAGGATCTTCTTCTCATTGTCTTCTTAGCAATGTTGATTTGTGTCAATCCTTTTGCTTTGTTTAGGTTTTAGCTTCACAAGTGTGTTTGTGGTCAATTTAATATCAGTCATAAGGGTTTGTCCATGTCATAGGTTGTTAGCATCACTATAGCTTTGTTAGCCTGACAGGATTTGTATGTTTGTCTCATTGTTAGACTTTTAGCCACAAAGGTTTGTTAGCATCATCGATTTGTTAGCCTAGCATGGTTGTTAGCATTATAGTTTTTTATTTGTCTTGGCATTGCAAGAGCATCTTAGCCTTAGTATTTTACATTTCTCGTTTGTTAACCTCATAAGATTTATATATCTATAAGGTTTTTCGACTGTAGGTTTGTTAGCTTCATGGGTTTGTTTGTGTTGTCAAAGGATTGTTAGTCAAAAGAGGTCCATTAGGTTGGTAGCATGAAAGCCTCACAGGATTTTATGTCTGTTAGCATCACCGTTTTGTTTCTTACAGATTTCTAAGACTTG
The DNA here is from genome assembly GCA_900303245.1 of Selene dorsalis. NCBI lineage: Eukaryota > Metazoa > Chordata > Actinopteri > Carangiformes > Carangidae > Selene > Selene dorsalis. Next base: position 1,041 of record OMNW01035677.1, read on the forward strand.
TTTGACGGGCAATTCAGTGTCATTTCTAATTAGCATCTTGTTTGTTAGTTTTAACATATTTTAAATTGGTTGGTATTGCAAGTTTTTTCCCCACTTTTTTACCCACAGGTTTGTTAACCTCAATGAGCTCAGTTTTCAGTGAGATTTACAGAGAAGACAATTGTAACTCCTCTTCGCACATTTTCTTGTCAGGCAGCTGAACTTCATTTGCTATTCTCTTTGTCTTCCTTCACTGTCACTCGATAGCAAAGTTTTATTTGGTGAAAGATGTTCTGACAGACATAAATCTGAGGCTGTTTCTCTGTGTGCTCAGGAGGGTTTCTGTCTGGATGAGTGTTCTCACTGGAGGAGCAGTTGACACCGTATCGTCCCGGCTCACAGTCCTCGCACGCGGTGCCATGGAAACCCTCGTAACAACGGCACTCCCCGTTGCCATCGTTACCGTCCTGACACTCTCCATGATTGGAGCACCAGCTGCCAACTTCCCCGGGGCATTTAAAGCACTCATGGCCGTAGTAACCAGGGCAACAGGAGTGATCCTGCAGGACAGACCATCAGTATTATTAGTTGGTTTTATTTTTTTTTATAATTTTCAAGCCTTTTCAAACCTGTAAGATCTTCATTTGACATTAAGTGATGGCTTGTTGTCATTGAGATGTAGGTGTCTATGATGTAAATGTTTATCATGCCTTCCGAATATTCTGCCACCTGAGAGTTAACTCATGATAAACAAAAATAGGAAATTATCTGTAAATTGAAATCACAGACTCAATACCCATCCTAAACCAAAGCACACAACAGCAACAGTAGTAGTTATAATGGCAAAGGCAGTTTTAGTAGTAGTACTAATAGCAGACCTTGGTAACCCGGAGACATTTGATGATGCAGCCTTGCACTGTCTTCCTCATGGGGCCAACTCGCTTTCTGAATGCACAGTTTGGCTTCATGTTGGGTGGAAACTCTGGTCTGATCTGCAATAGGATGCATTTGAGACATAGTAGAAATGTGTTGTTTGATTCATATAAAATGAACAAACCTCTGTTAACTCCAAGTCCACCACATGTATATTAACGGCTTTCTTACAGGTCTGTAGCCGAGCATGCATTTAGGTGGTCCTTGACAGTCTGTACACCTTCCCTGCAGACAGGAGCAGAGAGAGGTTGTAATAGCAGGAACATAAATCCATCCATCCATCCATCCATCCATCCATCCATCCATCCATCCATCCATCCATCCATCCATTGCTCATTGCAACCAATTTATTTTAGTGTTTTTCTTACCCATTTAACTTGGTATATGTATCCTCAAAGACTGACTGTGGAATAAAGGAAAGCATAAAATGTTCTTGTCTAGTCTTTGTGGCTTTGCAAAATCCAACTCTCTGACAGCTGGTATTTTGGTGGAAAATGGATGTTATGTCTGCTTCTCCTGCAAAGTCCCTCCACTGCACATCTGATGACTTTGTCCACAAAGTGTTTTATTTAAACACTGCCAAAACAACAAATTAAGTGTGGTATACACAAGCATGTCTGTATAGAGGTCTTATTGATTAGCTAGGTTAATTCTTAAAACCGTCTTTGCTCATTAAACCCCTGCAGCCATCTGATGACAGCACAATCGATATGTGAACCTACACACCACCTGCAGCCTCAGACTGGAGAAGTGTCAGACAGCAGTGACATTGTACAGGGTTGTTCATTGTGTTTACCTTGTAAAACAGATGCAAATGACCCCAGACACTGACAAAATAAACACGCACATCTACAAACATCAGACTAGTCGAATATAAGTCTGCTGTGAGCTGTTTATTTGGTAAATATCAGATTTCTGGGACTCATTAATCCTGGTCATCAATCTATCCTTTTCTTTTTAGAAAGTGTCATTAGATGATGCCACTCTCTGAATGACGATTTATTCTTGAACTGCTGTCACATCAGTTATGACAATGTGACAACTGAAGGAGGGAAGTGAGATACATTAGATACAAAATTAAACATGACACTGTATCTCATTGACAGAATCATCCTATTCTAATTTATTTTTTTTATCATCTTTAACCTAATCACAGTTAAAAAAATATCTACCTTTAACTGCAGATTTGTAGTGACACAATCCCTGACAATATGACTGCTTGAAGATACTGGTTTCTTTATTTGACTGACTGTAGTTGTCATGCCTCCCTGTGATTGACATAGCTGTTTCCAAGCAATGAAATCAGTTCAGTCTGAGACACTTCCAGAAAGTGACCATTTTTGCAAAATGGTTGTACAGTGAGATTTGGCAAAAGGGACCCTGCATCTGCAACTAGTGATGTAGATACTGTTGCCAGAGTTTATCCCTCATATATAAATGTGAAATTCATATTTAAAAAAAAATCACTACACACTACAGTGAGGAGGTCAGGGGAAGGAGGGAGCTGGCATGAGCATGAAGGACAGAGTAATAGTGAGGAAGTATCAGGGTATAATGTCCCTTGTGTAGACCTAATTCATCCATCAGTCATTGTGAGGCATACTGTGAACAGATGGAACTGATCAGCCAATACAAGCCTGACTCCAGTCGTTTGCCTGAACTAAGGTTAAACATTATTTATGTGACCGGGTGTAATCATTAGTCACAGCATCCTCTGATCTATATTCCCCTTTATCCAGCCCTGCACACGCATTACACAAAACAACAGGTTGATCCTCCCATTCACCCAGCCATCCATTCATTCATCAGTCCATCTGTCCATCCTCTCATTGGTCCATCAATCCATTCATTGATCAGTTTGCCCATCCACCCATTCATCCATTCATTCATTCCTCAGTTATTAATTCATACAACCATTGCTCCATCCTTACGTTGACCTGCAGGGTGACTGGTTTGCTGCATCTGTTGCGGCGGACTTTGAGGACCTGAGGGACGACTATGATGACACCATATATTGTCTCAATAAAAGTGGCGTCAAGGGGAACGTCATTCACAAATGTCTGTAGAATAGAAGACATATCAGACTCTTTAGGTGTAAAAATTTACACATTAAAGGAGCTATATGTAAGAATATGTCACCAGAGACTAAGGAATCATGTTAATATGAAACACTGATCTGACAACAATGTAAAGCCAGAATATTCAGATTTAAAAATTTTATTTGCAGCAGACAAATTATGTTTATGTTTAGATTTTGTGATTTGGCCTGTTGCACCACCCATCGCTATCTCCCAGTCATGAAGTCAGTAGCATTTCGGCATCCAAGTGCCCAGTTACCAGTGAGCTGCAGCTACAAGCATTGTGGATTATGCCCAACATTATTAACATTAAATGACCTCGCTATGACTATCAAAAACATCTTGACAAAAGCAGGAACAAAACCTGGATCTGCATAGGAGATGTGTTTGAAAAATGGAAATGGCTGAAAGAAGAGAAGAATTTGGGGCGTCGTGTGGCGTAGTGGGTAGAGCAGGCGCCCCATGTACAGAGGCCATAGTCCTCGCTGCAGCCGGCCCCAGAGGTTAGTGTGTGGCTATCTGGCAACCTCAAATTCTGGGGGGGGGGCAATGTGCTGCAGTATCTTGAATTTGACTGCAGCAGCAGTTTTGGCCACAATCCTACATAAAGCTCCTTTAACATTAAGACCTCACAGATGTGTCTACATATTTTAGCACATTGACTGTGTATCTGTAATATTTCATATGAATACTGATCATGTCCTAAATTTTTTAGTTTATAGAGAGATTTCCTTCTCTCCTGGCAGCCACTAATCTCAGTTCGTTTCTATGAAAATCAATTTGCACAGACTTGAGGCTTGCTGCGTAGAGATAATCCATCACAGTCAATGTTTACGAATCAGTATCACCCGATAATGCAGCTGTGAGCGCATCTGAGGACTGACAGTCAGCTGTTGAAATGAATTTTATTGACAAACTCAAATCAAACTGACACAATAAACAATGAGCAGATATTGATTTATTTGTGTCTGTTCAGGAGACCTCAAATGTTGGCATGTGCTTTGACACAACACCAGAAAATGTAACTGCAAACAATACAAAAAATAATGTAACATTGGCCAAAATATCTTACATGACTACTTCTATCTTATATTATACATGACTCTGATGAACCATTTCATGACAAAATTATGTTCCAGGTTTAGATTTGGTTGTAGTTCAGGATGTGTTTCTGAATATGTTTCTAAAGTATGGTTTAGGAGGAGAGAAATAACTCCCACCATATGGATTACGGACTGTTTATTTGTGGACTGAATCAGATATACACTTGGTATGAACTGACATAAAAAAATACACAAATTTTTTGTCATTTTTGCTTAAATCTGTGTATTATGTCTATACTTTTCAGGCTGGGTGTGTATTTCTATTTGATTTCTTCTGAGACATTTTATGTTATATGGTTATTTATATTTGTATGAGATCAATATGTTCAGCTGAGCTGCTGGATGGTGGCGACTTTACATATATATTTTTTTGTTTATTTATTTCCATGAGGAATGGGGTAATGAAAATGGTCAAATACAAAAATAAAACTCTGCAAGTTGATTTTCTTAGAAATGAGTTGCCACATGGAAACGTGGCTGCCTGGAAGGAAGTGAATCTAAAAACGGATATGAATGTCAAATCAGACCTTTGAATGGCTATGAAGCTTGTGTTACCTGGTTGTTCTTGTCAACGTGAAAGTGGACCTGGTAGTCGCTGCCCAGCAAGGTGCTTTTCAATGCGCCATCAAACAAGTGGTCAGGAAAGAGCAGCTCATGGGGTATCATGTGGTACTTGAACACATCAGGGTCCTGGAGAGAGATTCAGGGGTTTATACAGACAGTACCATTCTGGTTTACTGACTAGTTTGGTAAGTTTAATGTTGGTGGTTGTGCTGACTGGCAGCTGTTTGTTGGGCTAGAAAAACAAGTCAGAAAATGCTGAGTTCAAAGACAAGATAATGGCTGGGAATATTTGGTGAGCTTACTTGTTGTATCTGTGTAACATGAAAAATTGGAATATATGCAGTCCGGTGTAGTTAAGCATTCCTTCAGTGAGTATTGTAAACAAACACTGCTGGAGTAATCTAGGTCAGCAACCGTTTGTGCACTGGCTCATGACGTACCAGAAGGGATGAGTTAGTCTTGCTGAGGTACTGCCTGATGGCATCGTCTGTTGGCAGCAAGAGGGTGAACTCAAACATACTGATGTCCTCTGACAGGTTGTACATCTGTGAGAAAACACACACACACACACACACATGCACTAAACTTAAAAACAAACAAACAAGGTCTCAATTACAAAAAGAAAGAAGGATGATATCTTACCAGAGCGTACTGTCTGAACAGAGTGAAGTTGGAGGAGGAGTTCAGGAAGGCCATCAGTGTGGGAGGCTTGGGGGGGAGATCTGAGAGGGGTGGGGCCAGAACCTGACAAACCCAGATAAAAAAACAATAAATCAGTGAAGATCAACATGCTGCACAAAGGGTAAAGCTCTAAGAAATCAGCAGGATATCATTTGTTCACGCTCACCCGGTCTATGAGGTGAATGTAGCCGTTGATTGCAGGTAAGTTGTGTGTGAGTATGGAGGCCTCCCCAACGCGGATCACCTGGAACAGAATAACAGTCAAATATACAATTCGTGTGTGTTTATCTAACTCTGAACTGAACTGGCCCAGATTCAGATACATCAACTGTGATACTGTGCGGTGTTCTTTACAGCGCAGGGACCAGACACTCGCAAACTGTACGTAATTAGCTGAGACGGCACCTGGTGTCTGCACCTTGGACTGAACCCCTCTGTCACGAGGTGTGAACCAGAGATCAACAGAGAGGTGAGAGTCATCTAAGGTCACCAAGGTCAGAAAATAACAATAACGTGATGCTGCAAAACATGTTCAAGAATGAAGTAGTGAGATTTTATTTTTTAAGGCTGCAGTTTAACTCTTTGTTCTTCATTAAACATGTTACAACATAATCTATGGGCCTTGGAGATATTAAATAAACTGTTCTTTATTTTGGGTGGGGCACTCCATCACTTTCTTTCTGGAATGAGATATTACAACAGTGATGTGTCCAAAACCTCTCCTAGACTCACAAATTAACACAATGTGTTTTACTGAAATGTAAAACAGTCCTGTGCTGCAGGTAAACAGAATGCATCTGCAAATGCAACTTAACAAACACTGAAATATCCAACAGTGGAAACAAACTTAAATAGACTTTTAGAGGCCACGTTATGTTTTATTCATAATAAGACTGAAGGTCTTATTAATTATCACTTTATTCATCCTGTGTTCTTACAATAAGCTCATTACAAACCCAGTTACAAGAAACTGGCTGGGATAAACTCTTTTCTCTAGTCCCCTATACATGTCATGGAAACATGCAGTTTACTTGATGCTTGAAAAATCAACTGGAGAGAGCTCACTTGTAATCTGATTACCAGGTACAGACCACCAAAGCGTTAGGCTAATAAATCTACCTGCACATGTAGTCAGTCACTCAGTCAGTCAGAGTTGCCCCAGTTCTTACCCCAGAGCTGTTGCTGATCTCCCAGTAGGTGGGGAGATTGAGGGTGGGCAGCCTGCTGCCCACAAGTCTATCCAGATCTTCTAAAGAGTAAATCCCCTGTAGGATGTGAGCCCTATAGCAAAACAAAATGTTAAAAACTCATTTCACTCAACAAGCCTGAAGGGTGTGTGAAGTGTTCAGATGGGTCAAAGCTCCCAGTGAATCCTGGTTTGTCAGATGGCCAGCGTCAGAGAAAAGATATCCTGAGCACATGATGTTGATGTTCCTCAATATCTTTATATTTTAATTCACACTGTCAACAAATCGCCTGAAAACACCAAAACCAGAAACAACATGACAGCACACCAAGCTAGCTGGATAGCTAACTGTAACAAGCACTTTATTTTGTTATGAAATAGCTGTCTCATCAAGTTCATGCTGGCCTGGAGCAAATCTATGAAAACATCTGTGGCTACAAAACAAGTTCACTGACACCGGTGTGACTCTCTGAGATGACGATGGGGTAAAAACTTATTTTAGCTGACAGTAAAACAGCAGATGTCAGATGACATATTTGACCTTAGTTTCCCCTTGCTTTCATTCTTTGTGCTAATCAAGGTTAAACAAACTGTCTGTGTCTGACTCACAGAGAGGGAGGTGACAATGGAAAAAAGACACAGTCTCTGACCTATAACCTCAAAGTAATACAGCATTCTTGTAAGTGTGTGTGTGTTTTATACAGGTGTGATCAGTGTGTGAGGTGACTGACCGCAGTAAGTGAGGAAGGTGGTATCGGCCGGTCCAGAACAAATTCTGCTCTTCACTCATGCTGTTCAGAGCTTCTCTGGTAGGAACCAGCAAGGTGAAGTTCCCACTCAGGTCCTCAGAGAAATGACTGTACTTCTGAGCACACACACATGCACACAACCCAGTGTGTTTCCTCAACACTTATTAACAACATTTTACAGACCACTGGTTTCAACTCAGTGTAAAATTTAAGTTAGACCAGATGAACATGAACTTTATGTGTTTAACTGTACATACCTGAGTCAGACGGTAGAAACCGTACAACTTTAGGTTCATGTCCAACTCCTACACACACACACACACACACACAGTTATTAAGATTCTAGATGAATCTGGTTTGTAATTCCAGCACTTCACTTCCATATGAAAATAACAAACATCACCACTGACAGCCCATAATCATGTGTCACTAATGAACATTTATTCAGTGAGTAACTTGAAATCCAGGGGTTCTCTGTAAGTCTGTGTCTGTATTCAGCCAAAGATCTTCTATGAATGATGAATCTTCACTCTGTAACACTGGTGAACAACCGTGAGCGGTTCTGTAACCTTTGGGACATCCATGCACTTACATCCAGTAGTGATCCATAGCAGATGGTTCCGTCTCCAGCAAAACCATCAGGACAGGTGCAGGTGTGAGTTCCTGCTTCTTTCATCTCACACTTGGCCTGAGTATATAAAGGATAGGGATCATGGGAAACACATCTGTCCGGCTGAGATTGTCATAATCGAAAACATTTAATGTCCTCTCTTTTTTTCATTTCATAAATGTTTCTCATTTAAATATTATCTATCGCTATATTATCTAAATATTATATATCTCATAAATATTGCACATCAAAGTCTTCAGATGTAAAAGAATTATAACTTTGAGCTCAGCAAGAGTCATCTGAGGGTATTTGACCTTTGGAAAAACCCGGCAGCAAAATGTATTTTCTTGAAACTTGCCGCAGACAGTAGTGACTCTAGAGTAGAGTTGAGAACTATTTTGTACCAAACTGTGCCCCTGAACTCCACACAGGAAGAAGCAGAAGGGCATCAGGACATTGCTGTGTGTGTGTGTGTGTGTGTGTGTGTGTGTGTGTGTGTGTGTATGTGTGTGTGTGAGTATACCAGGTTATGGCAGCCCCCGTTGTTTTTGCTGCAGGGGTTGACGAGGTCACACACAATCCCATTCCCCATGTAACCTGTTTTACAGACACATTCGCTCTGCAGTGACACAAACAGACACACAGACAGGTCTGAGTCATCTCCTACAGTCAAACAACTGATCAGTTGTAATTTGATAAATAGCAGATAGTGTGAGAGATAACAGAAGATGCTTCAAACTAGTTTTGAGAAGTGACTTAGAGGGTGTAACTGCTTTTCTTGTCTTGGTTCTTCAGGATATCCAGAGCTGACGGCTAAAGCCTGGTCTCCATTAGACCTGACTTAGGAACGGGAGAGAGCTACCTGGGGATCTGAGGCTGCGCTCTGGTTTGTAACAGAGCAATAACTCGGCAAAATAAGTGGGAGCTGAACCATGAAATACACTAAAGGTAATCAGGAAAAATCTATGAAGTAGACTTGGGGAGGGAGCTGCCCTTTTATAAATGAAAGGACGGAAGAGGCTAAACATGGGAACAAAAGAAAGAGAGAAATGAGGTAAACTTCACTAGTAACTGTTAATAAACGTCTTTTTTCTTCATCTTTTCTAACTGACCTGTCCAGGTCCCAGGTGGTTACAGTTGGCACTGATGCTGCAGCCCCCTCGACTCTCCAGCTGACAGTTGTTGATCTCCACGCACACTTTGCCGTCACCTGTCCAACCCTCGTTGCAGACGCACGAGGCGTTACCGGGACCACCATACACACACTCTGCCTGTTGAGACATGAAGGAGGGAGGGGGGCAAGAGGGAGAGGTCTGTTATGAAGGCCGACTTGAATCAGTTTTCAGCCTCAGAAAGGTCAGAAAAGAAAGAGTTATGTCATTTTTCCTCTGGCTGGAGGGGAGGTAGAGGGACTGTTCTGGAGAGCGGGGCAGGGCCTTGTATTTTTATTTATTCATTTGTTTCCCCACGTTCGCATGTAAATTCAGCCTTTCCTCCTGAGATTTATCATAAAATTACAAAGATCAAAATAGATCAAATCGCCACAAAATCGTATTTTCAGCACTGAGAGAACACCAGGTTTATCTGTATGCTCTACCTCTTGCTGTTTGCAAATGCACTGTGTTGTTCAGCAGCTCAATAAAATATTTGATAAATGGAAAACGCCATCTTGTTGCTTTTTCCATCTGACAGTTCCTGTCATCATTATGAAAATAATTGCTCAATTT
>OMNW01035678.1:12426-30514 GCA_900303245.1 Selene dorsalis
TACTAGAACAACTTTCTGAGACTGGAGGCACTTGGATCCTGGGAACACTCGGTTCTTCCAAAACAGAGAGCAATCTCCATGTCCCCCATTCATATTCAAATGATCCATCTTCTAGTGCCGCCATGGTGAAGGGAAGCTATCCAGAGACTACTCTGACAAGAAGAACAAACCGACATTGCAGCGCTCGCAGTGAAGCCAAGCTTATTTGCATCTGGATCAAGGGCATGCAAAGGCAGGAGCTGTGTACTCTTGTGCACCATGTTGCTTTGTCAACTCGAAAAAGTCTGTTCGAGGACAGACAACAGACCAGGTCCACGAATTGAAACGGGGGAACACTGTGCACATTTTCAGTCTGAATGTCTACGATGGAAAGTGAAAAGCACCACCTACTATGGGAACCAGAGACACAGAACATTTCTTATGATTTTTTTTTTTTATAAGTTCTCCAAAACAACATGATTACAGTACGGGGACTGAGAGAGAAAATGCACAGAGGCATGGAAACAAAATGAAACCTGACAGACGGCATACTGCTTCTTAACCAGGGCTGATTACAGAAGGCCATGCTCTTTTCTCTGCTCTACTCTCCTTTTCTTCAGCCAGTTCTCTATGTGTGTCATTTCCTCTTTTCATCACCACCTTCCCCTGCAGTTTCTATGCTCTCCATCCCTACTCATTTGATGCCCCCACAGACTCAGGATAAAACCAAATCACAACAATATTTGGCAACAAAAAATAAAAACCACCTGTAAGACTTTTTATCTTCTAAACTTCTGTTTCCTTGTCTGGATTTCTAGAGCTGCAGGGAGGACTCCGCAAGGGGTCTAATTTATAGAAAAGTGTTGCAATCAAGTGTGACCTTTCCAGAAGTGCTCAGAAAGTGCTTTAGACTTTCACTTGGTATGGAATATATATATCTGCTCTCCTGTAGGGTCCTTACTGAACAGGTAAAAACATATTTTCTGGTTTGATATATGTTTTATATGTGTATGGGCTACATGCATTGCTTTGCTGTGGACAGCGGTGCATTTAAATTGTCAGGGGAAGAGATGGCTGCAGAAGCTGTAAACACCCTTGCAGGGCAAAAGGTCAGCACACACACAGTAAACTAAGTGCATCAGAATGCTCCATTGTCTACACAACAACATCATGTGTTTCACTATATCCAGTTCTTTATGTCTTCACTACATCTGGAAGATGTTCATTTTCTTATTTTTCATGACTTTTACAACATTTTTTTTCTTTTACTTTGTCAGAGTTTGCTTTGCCATCTTCGTCATTGTCTTATCCTTCTACACTAATTTAATACAGTCTTTTTAGGCTTAAAGGATCAACAAAGGTATTACAGTTAATCCTGATTGGAACCAAATTCCATGACAATCCATCCAATGCTTTTAAAGACGGTTCACAAAAAAACCATAAATAGAAACTATACAAAGGTGCTAAATGAAAATTATTAAGCCTGATCTTCAGGAGACCGTAAATGTCTGATAATTTTAATGGCAGTTCAGTTGGGGGCAAAGTGTTGGAGTGAGTGAGTGACTGACTGACTCTGAAAACAACAGAAACTACATAGTACACTGATCAGAATATTATTTTCAACAGTGCTGCCGACATGACATCTTACTGAGGTCACATGCCGCTGAATTTTGGCCTTCATACACAGCCAGAGAGAAGTACTCCCTTTCTGCAGTGCTCCTAACCTGCATGTGTACGGACTGTGGGAGGAAAATTAAACAAAGCCAAGTGAGGAAATGCAAACTGCACGGTGCCACGGCTGAGACCTCCTCGATACAGGGCAACATCGCTAACTACTTAGGCAGTGTAGTGCTGCATATGAACTTGACTGCAGGCTTGAGTACTGCAGGCTTGAATACAATTTAGATAAAAGAAGTTAACACTATTAGATCCCTTTGGGAGATGGTACTTGTAATTACAATATTAGCATTGCATTTAGATGTAATGTTGAAGTAATCCAAATATCTTGGTTTTTCTTTTCTATTTTATTTTAATTTATTTTATTCCAGAAACGCTACTGAAGTTCGAACCATGGGACAAAGCCTGTCCACAGGTTTTTACAGTCAGTGTCCCTGAACAGAGACACCAGGGCTTGTTGGTTTCAGGCACCTGACTCCATGTAAATCTGCAGCTGTTCGTCAATTTCACCTTCAGTTGTAAGTCAGAACATTAACTGATTAATCTGCTAATTGATTTATTACTTTTAATCACTAAAACTGACACTCGCCTGTTGGCGAGCGCGTATCTCTTTGTGCTTTAATGCAGGCATGACAGGTCACACAAACAGGATTGTTAATCACTGACAATGCAGTGTGTGCTACAGAAAGAATATTTTCATCGTAAAAGCTATTTAGATCTTATGAAATAGCAAACATATGTAAGCATTAAAGAAGTAAAGAAAGACATCAACTAGGTTTTCCTAATATTAAAAAGGTTGACTTTTTCAGAAAACACCCCTGAGAGGTTTCTGTCAAGAGCTGCTCATCAATCATTTTTTGCTGTAAAGTTTCTAGCTTGTTCACGGTGCAATGAGAGTCGGAGCTGCAGGCTAATGTGCCACCAAACTCTCACTGAAAATCCTGAGGCGAAAAAACAACAACAACAAAGAAAATACTCCGTTCCCACTTCCCCACAATCATTTTCCGCCCGGAAACAGAACAGGTGGCACACGGCTCCCCGGAGACATGGTGACAACCAGGAAAACAAATGTTGAGCTGACTTGAGTGGTAGAGTCTGGCTGGCAAATAAATATGCTTGGGCTTAATTTCCATGATCAATGAATGGTTTCGGGGGGAAATCTGCATGTAAGAGAGTAAAAAAAAGCCTGCTACATAACACAAGGCAATTCCCATTTGAAAGTGTAATGGCTGTTACCACAAACTGTGCTCACTTGGCATCCCCCTGCAGCCCCCCCTGATATTGTTGCGTTTGCTGCGAGTCCCACGGGAGACGATTGTGTTTGCGGCCATGTTTACTTTGTGAGGAATACTTCCAAAGTCGAGATACATCAGCACCGTACAGGCTCATTTGCAAAACATATGAGACAGGCAACCTGTTCCCTTTCGTTTGGCAGTATGTCCGCTCCTTGTAAATCCTCAGTAAAATATGTAGTGATTAAAGGAGCAGTAGGACTGACTTTTCAAAATATGTAAGGCTAATTACATTCCTTAGTTACTCATCAAGGGTATGCAGGATCTTAATCACATGATATTTTCTTCATTGACATCTTATTCTTCATCTATTCATGTTAACATTTTGATTATATGAAAGTAAAAAGGAGGTAACTTGGGACTATACTTTTCTTTAACTTCTCTCCAAGTGTAATGTATCTGCAGTCACTGAGGAAACACTACAGTTTGTTTGCTTTAAACATGCACAAATATCAAAGCTATTATCTGGTTCACTTAAACTAGAAATAGCGCCAATTCCCCGACCTTTGAAAACACTTTGAGTGGGCTGACATGTAACCATGTTCTGTTTTTTGCCCTGGAATATATTCCTATTTATATTATTCAAGGCCTTCAAAGTGGGCCCTTGAGCTCACGAGCATACCTCTTAAGTCAGTGTCAATTAAGTCAACAGTGATGGTTGCTCTGGCTTAGATAGCGAGGGCACTTTTTGCCCACTATAGAATGTCTCATAAGATGAAACCTAAATGGTAAAATAACTAAAATTGAAGCAAAAAAATGGTCGTCATGTTTTCCCACAGTAACCCCATCCTGAAGACTTGTCGTGATACGATCAGTGACCTCTGACTCCATCATTGTACATTCTCTGTTTCTTTGCTAAAGACACGAATGTCAAAATGTTACAGATGTATCCCCTTGGTGTGTCACACACATCACCTATTGCCCTGTACTACGCCCATGCTTGTATATAGTATCAGCTGACTGACTGCAATGTTTAAGTTCTGGAACAAAGCAATAGTTTCATCTATACGGGTAGAATGTGGTATGATTACTTACATGTCTTGGTCTCATGTTGCATCAATACCACAGCAGGAGGTGCAATTATCATCAATAGAGACCTGCAAGAGAGGGCAAAGCCTTTGTAGTATATGAGAAAGAATTACAGTGGGTGGTATGACACCCATTTCACAATGACAGAAATAGATGTCTTGTAAGACATCCTGCAGTTGCATGTTCTTTATTGATGTTATGATGATGCGTTATCATTACAAGACCTAAAATCTGGTCCCTCCACCACAGGGAGTATGTCCAGGGTTATTGTGTGAAGGCCCTGCAACTCCTATCACAACCAGCTTCTAATAGCCATCTGTATGGAGGAATGGAAGTGGTGCAAAAACACCAAAGATGCCGATGAGACAAAGGGCTAAGAGGACATGGTTAGCAAAGACCTGAAGCCAACGATGCTAATCCCTAAAGCTTCTTAGCATCATAAGGACTCAGCAACTTCACTGATGTTGATGGACAACCTATGGATCACACACCTTGCCTGGGAACAAACTGGGATCTGATCAAAGCGTCTGTGAAATGTTGAAAGACACAAAGCAATTGATCATCCCTGGTTTCATCAGTGATGGTGCTGATCACCAGATGTGTGAGAAGAGATTGTGGGCTGTATTTTGGCACAGAAAAATCACCAGTCAAGAGACTCAGATTTTGTGGGATTATAGTAAATGTCACAGTGATAAAAACACATGAGGAGAGCAGTTACATCACTGGCAGATATTAAGGTTGAGATAATAATGATATATGTCCCTTGTATCATTTGCACTTGGGATCATAAGCTTGAAACATGATTGATCAAACTGCCCATGTCAGTTTTATTAAAAGTTAAAATATTAACTGGAATACAAGAGGAATCCTTACTTTATGTTCTGATGTCTTCACATAATCATCTCACACATGCACTGCAAAGCTGAAACTAGTTAGACAGTGCCCAAAGGAGCTGTATGCAAGAATGAAACTGTCCAAATCAGTTGGAGCAGACTTTACACACATTATACCAGGGAGCTGGCATAGTAATGTCCAATTGAGCCCATGTATTAATAGAGCAGGTCATTATCTGGAGGATTCACAGCGAGTGAGTGGGTGAGTCAAAGACATTTCTATCATGCAACTGGTGCGGAAGTGGAGGAACATAAATACGAGCTGCTAGCCTCATCTGCCATCTTAAACAAGCACCGTAAACACAAACACTGCAATTTCCACATCGCATCATATCCTGTCCCCCTGTACGCTCGACCTCATCTGAACCAAATTAAGTATTTCCAGTTGGTGAGAACTCATCTCACACAGATAATCCCCTGTTGTGCACTACATGTGTAAAGGGGCCACCTGAGATCTGGACATCTGGACATTGAGTTCATGTGAGAAAATGGCTTCATTGAGCACAAGAACAGACTTGATTTAACTAAGGTCAAAGCCAATAAATATGGGATTCTAGACAGAAGCTGAAAGCTGTTTTTTTTTGTCACCGCATGCTTACTCGTTGTGGATTTCTGTCTCTCCAGCACTTCTGCCTCCACTGAGCTCATAATTTAGTCTCAGTTTGAGATGCCATGTTCATTGTACATCCCTGTTAATTTCCCCCCAGATGCAGCTCTATTTCCTGCCTGTTGGCTAGGTGAAGGGCTTCTTGGAGAACTAATCATAGAAGGTAATTCTCGCATTAATTCATTTAACCCCAACCAAGTGCCACAAAAATTAAAGACCTCCCAAAACAAACCAAAGCCATCTCACATCGAAATCTGAATTAATCACGTTTAATTAGACAATTACGCATCGAGAAATCGTGAAGCAATCAAGGACCAATTTGTGAGATCAGACAAATATATACATCAAATTACTGGGAAATCTTCAGGTATTCTTAAAACATTTACAGGGTTTCTTATAAGTGTTTACACCTGCTTGTCGGGATGCTGTTTACAGTAACAGCATCGAAATTTTAAACTAATCTTCTTTTCTTTGCCCCTGTCCCATTCAGCTAAAAGCTTTCATTTCAAAGCTCTGCTCTGTGCTCCTAAAAGATAGATATCTCATGAGCAACGGGAAAATTATTCAGTAGTGACTCAGCAACTCATAATTTTAACAGCAAGCCATAATGTGTTTTGCTTCCATGCCAGCGTTAAATTCATCTTCTGAGGTATTGATTTTTTTTCCCAAATAGTGGATTTTGCATTTTGAGAGAAATTGTTGAGTTACTCCTTTATCTCGAAAATCTCAGACCAATTTCATATTTTTATTTCAGCGTTGTTTACTTCAGTCACATTCGTATCCCCTCACTTGTCCGTCCTGTTTTACTTTGTATCTCTGTATTTTGTCAGCTTAACCTGAAAAATAAAGTTTTTATAGCACCATTAACATGATATTCAAATTATTTCAAGTGACAGGATTATTCACTAATGCCACAGTCTTAACCTGTAATCCATCTCCCTGATATGTCTTTGGTCTAATGGCTCTGATAAGTCTCCACACTGGTAATTTATAGATGTGTGCAGAGGTTGCTGCCTCAGACAGATCTTAATTTCTGAAAATATAATGTTTGATATGCACAGTAAAACTTCCCATTTGTTTGACTAGCAGAGCATTAACACTGCTAATATTTTCACATGAAACCCTCAGAAGAGGAGCCTGAAGTCTGATTTATTTCTTTTAGTTGGATGGAAACCAACATTTGTCAGAGTGGTTCTGCAGACAATCATAGAGAAATCGATGCTATCAGGCCTGGCTGTGCTGTGCATAAGCGCAACATCAAACCTCACCAGAGCTTCATTCATTCAAAAAATAGCAGATGGAGAGTTTGGATTGAATGTATCTTTGTTGAGTGAGTCCTCCATATTTAAATGAGGTCTGCACCTGAAGGAGACTGTTGAGGTGCATGTCAAAGACTTGAAGAGCTGCAGAAACTGGACAGTCCCTGCTGCACACTTCTCTGAGTCATTATCTGGATCCAGCAATCACGAAAGACTTTCTGCAGTGATTATATTGCACTTCTAAAAAAAGCTTTGGGGAGTGACAAGAGATGGAATAAAAAATGATGCAACAAGGGGCTCTGGGATCTCCACTCTATTTTACAATAAACTTCTCTATGTTTGAACCACTAAAAATGAACAACTTCACTTCTTTTATATGACATTCTTCCAACTGAGTCAATAATTTGGGACAAAGACAAAATCTGGGGAATATCACTCTGAAGAGTCAACAGATATATAAAAACAGGAAGTTTTTCTGACAGACAGAAGGGCATGGTGTTGGACACATCTTCTGCATGCACCTGTATTTGTGTAGTTTCAGGTCTCCGTTTTATAGAGTCTTAAATCTCAGTGGATCATTGTGGTTAAATAAAGGTTACAAAAACGATCGGGCTCTCACTATTAAGAAAGATATTTGCCTCCCTTCATCAACCACTCCCCCCCGGTTCCAGCTTTCTGCCCATTTGGACCAACACCAATCCCAAACAACGTTACCAACAACAAATTTTGCATTAGTGGTGAGTCATTTAATTCGATGTTGATATCAATAAATACTGATTAATGTACCTCTAAGTAAAGGAAAACAAAGCGAGCCGATCCAAATCCAATAATCCAAAGAAAAGGCTACAGCAAATGTGGCCAGGGCCTTGTAAGTTGGACTAATCGATAGGAATTTTGAAAAAATCAAAAGGTGGGCGAGGAGGTCGGAGCATCTCAAGAACAAATTGATTTCCCGGCCCTTTTGAAAAATTGAGGTTAGTATTTAGAGTCAACAATGTCAAATGCAAGGCACAGCTCGTAGGATTAATACCTGTCCTTCCTCCCTGGAGCAAATGGCATTGATTACACATTCTGTCCAGTTGTTATGCAGTTGGGTATTGACACAGGCACACTTGTATAATCTTTCCATGCTGTTTTAATCAATTATCAGGGCCTGCTCTGCTCACTCCCTTCCACGAGCACACTTATACCTGCCAGCTGCATGTAAACATACGCCCTGACACCCCATGAGCCAACTTTATTTATTTTTCATGCTGCGAGTCTGTCTGTGGCCAGTTTGAAAGTCTCTCTCTCTCTCTTTACTTTCACTTTGTCACTGCCAGGGTCAGAGAAATCATGAAATAGCACAGGGCTCCCAGTGGGGCACTTTGTTTTCTGTGACACAGAGAAAGTCATTTGTCATCACACAGCTAAAGAGTTATCCTGTAAAAATAGAATCAAATATATCTTCACCTCACCCAGTTTTTCAGAGGCAGTCATCCTGTTTGCTGTTTCATATTTTTTCTCCTCCCCTGGCCCCTCCCCTCGCTAATATCTACTCCACTGCCTCCGTCATTTCTTACTTTCCCTCTACTCCCTCCTTCCTGCAGTGTTCAACCTCCCGTACAATTTGGTGCATGATCTGATATTTTGATGCAATTATCTGAAAAATGACTCAAGAGCTGGATTGCACTTAAAAGCAATTTAGTTTCATTTAGCTTCATTTATTTTTGCTTATCAGGATGTGAGGCACAACAAGTTGTTCCACTTGAAAATGCTGTGAGTGTGTGTGGGAGAAGGCCTTGTTCAATACTGCACCCTGTTCACCTGCTCATCCTCAGGGACACTGGCGGAGGACAGCACATCCTCGCCTTGGCTGGAAAAAATCAGCTCGGGAAGCTGTTTCCAACTTAAAACAAGCCTCTACACTCAAAGGTTTTTTTCTTATAGTCACTGACAATGATTAACATTCACTTTACAAACTGCAGAGTCATTAGAAAAATAAATTCCTCTGCTTACTGATCTAGTTCTGTTTCTGCTTCTCTGCTGTTAAACTCTATCATGCCTGATCACAACTAGTAGTGACAAGATGCAAATTGAAAAAGTAAATGTGGAAATTTGAAGAATGTAGCCTTGTGTCCAGTGGACACATTTCTGTTTTGATGATGCAAGTCTATTGAGACTTTGTTGCCATGGTAATGCTAACTAAACATAATGGAAAGCACATATTTTGGTTGGGTTCAAGTACAAAAATGACTTGTTAAAGTACATAAAAAGCTTAGATGTCCTTCGCCAAAATTACACTTGCCAAATATAACTGGGTTATTATTGGGTTTCTTTGTCTTCCACACCACTGCTATGAGTTGCATCCACTCTCGCCATAACTTCAGGAGGGAGTTGTTTCCCTTAAAGCACTGCATTACTGGGAGAGTAATCACTAATTCAATTAAAGATTGGCCTGGACTAGACTTAAATGACCCAGGAAATTACATGTCATATTCACTGCTACAGCATAAATCATAAACAGCAAAGTAAATGTCTGTAAACATACTGATTAAAGCAGGAATAGAGACCACAACAACTGATGCTATTAAGAAAATAAACTACTGTATAAAAAAAAAGTGTATTGTGTTCACAGCACACAAGTAAAATAGATGTGATCTAGCAGAGCACTCCAGTGGGCTTTTTAAGGTGGCTTTCTGGGTAAACCTGAAATTGCTGAGGTGAAGAAGAATGTTATATATTAATATTTGATGTCCATCTATGAGCTGGATATAAAAGGGCGTCCATTAATAAACATGGTAAACACTTCAAATTAAGAAGTTACAAACATAAAAAGGCACATCAGTCTATTACCACTGAAAGGTAACACCAGCAGTTTGTATTATATGTCACACTGGGTAAAGGCCCAGCCTGAATCGTGAGTGACACATGCAGCACGAGTCAGCCCATTTCCCCTCAGTGTCAGCACCTGATAAACAAGAACTAAAAGCTTAAAGCTACGGCGACGTAAACACAGCCAATGGAAAGTATACAAGCTGACCGTGAGCTGTGCTATGGCACTGTCATTGTGGTACTTTGAATTCTTGTAATTTTGCCAGTACAGTGTGAGGGGAAGATGGGAACATGAACAGGAGCCACTGTTGGCTGGGCATGTTTTCCAGGGCCCAGGCTGCAGGAGACTGATGAATCATAGGAATAGTAGATGATCTCTGGCTGTGAGTCAAACATCCTCAAGTAAAAAAGCACAGTACTTGACATACTGTACATCAGAATATATTTGAACAAAAGCTATTCATTATATTCAGGTCAGGCTGAAGAGTTGCAAAGAGACATTATTAGCAGAAATTAAATCCATGGCTGGCTGATATCATATACTAACTAAATGATGATGTGTTTTCAAAATAAAACACAAACCTGCAACATAAAAGGCTGCAGGCGTTCAGTGTAATTTAAAGTGCCTGCATGTTGCCACTGTCTCTGTAATTTTTGATTGCGCGAGTGATTTGGTTTGATTATGCATTACGGTTATCTAATTGCTTGAAAGCTGAAGGTTGTCAAAACTGGCCTTTAAAGAGTAAGTTGCAAAAGCTGAGAGGCAATGCCAATGTACACAATGGCCTGATGGGAAGCTTCCACTGTTTGTAATGCAAAATTACATTTATATTATACACATATGGGTATATATTGACAGGATGTCTTACTTGCTCTGGAAGCTAAAGGCAGTCCAGTTATGTGGCGAAGCCTTAATTAAGAGATTTGGTTCTGGCAGGTTTTTCTTTGGGAAATAAACGACACACAGTTAAGCCCTTTTAAAGATTTATATAGTTTCCGGGGTGATATTATTTGGAAAATTAAGTTAATACAATTAAGCAGCAATGAATTATATATATTGTATATTTGCATTAGAATTTTTATAACAGTTGATGATTTTTATACCTGGGATATGGTGAGACAGAAAGAGGAGATGACATGCAATATTAAAGAATACACTATGTTGGGATTACTGTAAATAAAGGTAAATTGGCTGTTATGTATTAAAACCAATGTCTTCACCTCACGAGCTGGAGCATATTGTGTTGCTATATAAAGACAAAACTCATGTCTTTCAGTCATCCGTCTGGCACATCACACCTCGCACCTTCTGATGGCAGAAGTGAAGAAAATGAGAATTTTCTGCGCAATTAATCTCAGTGATCATGAGCAATAATGAAGTTCTAAATTGCAGTGGCGTGAGGCACGCACACAGACCGTGGGACTTCCAGAACGGATACAGCTGCGAGATCCACGAGAGCACTGTGAGTTTGTACTGTATGGATTAAGCTGCTTGAATCCATAGAGTCAAATGAGCTGCTATTGACTGAACGCTCGCTGAGTGACGGTTAAAACCTTGACACAAACAAAATCCTTTCTCTCTTAATTATTGCATCTTCCTTTGGGCTGCATGTGGACAAAGGCCACAGAAACAATACATTCAGTTACGCCAAATCTATATATAATCTATACATAATTGATCATCCTAACTTGAATTATTTACTCTTATCAGGATATAAATATTGCATGGCTCACATAAATAATGAATCACTATCAGATTAAATTCTGTGTATCTATGGACTTTTGTAAGCACTTGGCCATGGGTAATTGCATATTGACTGGGGGTTAAGCCAAATGTTTGTCACACTATGAATAAGACAGAATGACTGCTGAGCTCTTTCCTGATAAGGGACAGTTCCCTCTGCGTTGTCTCTATTCCAGGACCAGCTGGTACAAAATATTGAGACTCGTCCCATAAATAGTTTACAATTCCAACTTTTTCATCACTGATGATCTGTGGACTGGCACTGGAGCTCATTATGCGAGTACATCTGACTGTCACCCATCGCAATTACCACGGCTGGGCCGTGGCCGTCTAAATGTGAGAGAAGCAGCCTTGTGAACTGCAGGCCATTAATTCTAATCCAGGAAATACATGGGAAGATCTCAGTAAGGAATTAAATCAATGATGTTTTAAGGTTTCTCTCACTCATGTTCTACAGCTGTGGTGCCCTTTAGCGAGGTGTTTAACCTGCTACATGTTTGACCGCAGCAGCTCAGCTGCCAAAAGTTAATGTGTAAACGTCCGTATTGAAATCAATGAGGAAAAATAAATATTAAATGGCTTCAAAATACACTTGTAGAGATGAACTAAAACCATGAAATGAAACAACTAATTGACAGCTTGGAATGAAGGAACAGCAACTTGCATACTCTAATGTCAGTTCACTCGTTTCTCTGAGTGCAATGGTTTCTTCTCTCTAATGTATTAAATATCAACAACGACACAGCTCTGCTCCTTTAATATGTTTTGAAAGATAAACCACAATTAAAAAAAATGCAGGAATAACATAGTTTGAAGTGTTGTGTAATGAGTGAAAACAGCTCCTACTGTAAGTTTATGAGTGGAGCACAAGCACAGCAGCGTGAAACTCCATCTGTCCATCTGTGTAAGTGATAGCAGAACATCCATTGCCTAATTTGAAACTAGAAATGTTACATAATAGCTGCAAGCAGAACACACTGTTCTACATGTTTCGAGCAAAGTCAGGAAAAAGCAGCACGTGGTGGAAGTTGTAACGTTGTTGGATGATTGCATCGCAGTACATCTGTCCTACTGCGCACAAGCAATTCAAATTAGATTTGTATTAAGGATGCTTTCCAGTCAGTCCCAGTTAGGGATTTCTATTTGCTCAAGGGACCCAAACAATAAGAACGACATGATTAACTCAATAGGGAGCATGTTGTCGAGTGACTGAGGTTATGGATTCTGATCTCACTAGAGGCTCTGATGCTGAACTGTATGTGTTTACTGCACTGTGCCCAATCTGTGTCAGAAAGCCAGAGCAGCGGATAAGATGTATGGATTAATGTTTAATAAAAACAAACTGATGCATTTGTAAAGACAGAGGTTGCAGAGTAGCTTTCTCTCAGTCACCTCCAGTAGATTAGACTGGGGTTTGAGTGGGAAGCAGATATGCCACTTCTTGCTCCCTCTATCCCTGCTTATTGGCAGGGGAGTCCATCCAGTCCTAAAGAATTATAATCATTTGTTTTTCAGTTGATAATTATGACAATTAATAATTCAAAAGGAAAAACAAACTCGAGAAGTCCAAAATATTTCAGTACATATTTGTCAAGCCAAACTTTCTCCTCTTCATTTATCATCTCACAGCCACATATTTGTTATGACTCAATCCCCAACCACGTACTGACTTTAAATAAAGTTGTTGAAACAAAGTCCACAGACTATTTATTCTTGCATCAATATTAGTCAAATCCATATCAGACACAGGCTCCATTATTTTGCCCAACATACTTTGACTTTGAACACTTTACCTCTGAAGTTTTATGGTACTACTTTTACTTTTAGTAGTACTTTTAGTAATGTTAGTAAATAGGCCTCCTTATTATGTAAGTTAAGCATGTGTGCCTCCACCACTGTTTGGCCCCAGGTGAGTCTGAGACCCCTGGCCCCTGCTTTCATTGGTTTACTGGCCACACTCGGTGGATGTTTTCTCAGAGGCAACGTGTTTGAAAGGTTTTAAACTGATGAGAAGGGTTAGTGCTGAGGTGCATTTCTGCAAACTGCATACAGCCAACGTTTGATTCATTCAATAGCAATATCACTTATTTATTTCCAGCTTATATACAGAGCACATGTGGTAGAAACAATTGACATCCTCACTGTGTTGTTTGTTTTTAATCTATCTCCTATAGCTTTTGTCACTAAGTAATGTGTTATAATGTGTTAGACCTTGGCTATCAAAGCTTATGACTCATATTCAATGGGGCACTTTAACTGGGGAATTTGGTATTCACTGCTTCAACTTGTAGAATTAATTTCCCTCACCTAGACCTGCCTGTGTACACTGCCAGACTCTGAGAAACTGATAAAAAGGCAGGCAACCTAGCACACAGCACGTCTCCCTGGGAAGTTTCTATGTTTGGTGGATGCTAGGGGGCAAAGCTAGCTCAGCCAAGCTGCAGATATTGCGTTCACTTTCAGGGGGTGGGTTGCCGTTTACAGTCGACATTTGCCTGCAAGTGGTGAAGACAGCTAAGATAAGGCAGGAGCATGTTACAGTGAGTTCCAGCTTTGATTTCAAATTCTGTCGCATTCGTGATCCCGATGAAATATTTCCCTCTCGGGCCTCCGAGTTACACATGAGGACGATCACACCACTGACACTCATTTTTTTGATGTCAAGCAGTCAATGTGAATTTATGTCCAAAGCAGAGGAGTGCCACTTCCTTCATGCTTCTCTACTTAGCCTGGTCAGTTATACTCTAATTCAGGTCAAGAATCCAGCTGACTGTGCAGTAACAATGACAACTTGCTCAAATGTCCTAAAATGTGGGTCCTCGTATCTTTTCCACACAGATTTCCTATAAAATCTTCACATTTAAACCCTGCAATGACAATATGATAGATTTTTAACCCTCACTGGCCACTCATATATTCAGATCACATTCATTATACAATTATGCTCCACTGTTTTACTTTTTTAAAATCCATTTTTTATTCCTTTCAGTCTCGCCACTGTTTTCCTCATTGTCATCATTATGTCCATCTTCTCCCTCTCAGAGTTATTACAAATGGTCAATTCCTTTCAGTGTACCCACACAGTAAATTGCTTTAATACTAATGAGGATATTTTATGAAGCTGCACTTAATTTGAATAGCTTTTTCTGATTGGTGTGTTTTTATGTGGGCATGGTTAGCAGAATTACCCGGGGGCAGTCTGTGTGTGCAAATGTGCCTGCTGCTGACAAAAGATTGATGTTAATATGAGCGAGGGAACGGCTGCTTTGCAACAACGCCTGATTATTTGGACTATAGATTACATATCTCAGACACTGCTGATTGGAATTTGATGAAACTTCTAAATGATGCAGCACACACCTTTGTTTTTAGATTTCGTTTATACTGATTAGGAATGTAGAAAAAGTTGGACAAGGTGACATATGTTCTTATTGATTGGCTCATGGGCGTAGCTGATTTTTGATTTTTGCAGATGAAATGCAGAATAATTAGGACACTTGTCCCCTTAAAAATTCTGTGACATTTGTGGGACACTACCTAACATGCTGTAGGTGAAACAACTGACATGTGGCACTGCATAACTGTATAGGAAGCACAATCAAGATGGGCTTTTCTACTCCGGCACTAAAGTGCTGCAGTCTGTCAACAATTTAATGCACTCTTATAAAGATCAAAACTTTATGAATTTAAAGTTTAATTCACAGTATACTCATTTATATTGAAGCAAACTATGTTAATCTCATAATTATGATGATTATGACTGATTTTTAAATGATCCCCAGATGTGATTTGTCTCGATATGGCCTCCAAATACTTTTTTCCACTTGATGTTTGCGCTCTATTGCAAAGTTTATACACACATTTTGATCCAGTCAGCACAGCTTTGTTGGATCAATGATAAAAATTAATGATTATGTTTAAGTAAAAAAAAGTATTTGAAAGTAATGTGCAGGAGCTCCACATACATCTTTACATAATTTTAATTGCGTTTTATAATATGTTGTGGAGGGATATAATCCAGACAGCCACTCTACATTTATGGCATGAATTTAATATTAAATTTCAGACATCATCCAGAAAGCTTTAGTTGTCATGAGTGACTCAACATCATAGATTCAATGAATATTCGTGAATTCCCTGTTTAGGTACCGTCACTCAAATTTCTGTCATGTTTAAAAATGCACTCATAGTTTCCAATTATGGGCGGCTTCTCACTCTTTTTGCATTTAGTGAGGCTTTAACCAAGACCAATGTTATTATGCACAACTATGCAGAAAGATAAGGAAATAAATCTTGCCTATAAGAGCAAAAATTATGCATTACAGCGTACATTTCTAACAGTAGGGTTCTTTGCACAACACAGCTCAGCAGTGTGCATCTCCCTCCTGTCAAACTACAGAGATGCATGGTGTTTGAGCATTTGTTTTGACAAATACATGCAAGTTTATCTCATGTATTTTGCACAATTTTTTTAAGCTGTGTTAAGGGGGAGTGCAGGCTCTGCGCACCCAAATGGTGCTACTATCACAGTTTCAGATGAGGGATACATATTAATGCCAAATGTGCAGAGAAAATATCTAAAATATGCTGATCTCAAGTTCCAGGACTCAGCCGAGGGAAGGGCCTCATGCATAATTCAAAGAGCTGCTGCTACACCGACAATGAACGTTTATGTAAACTCAACGTGAGATAATATGGCAAAAAAGCAAATGCTAATTTACCTCACTAACAATATGAAGATGATCATTTGCATACTGAACTGCTGTATCAAAGGTGAGAGTAGGAAAGAAGTGGAATTAAATGGAAATGCTCTCTTGATAAGAAGATAAACTTTGTGCAGAGAGCAGAGCTGGGTGTCATTCGCCCTGCAAGGAAAGGTCACCAAAGAAAGACTTTTGAATAGACATAATTAACTCTGCAGAGGATTTGGCTGAAAAAGAAAAATCACTCATTTGGGTTTCATGTCTTTTGGGCAATTATTTCAACGCAGCTCCAGACGACAGCTTTCATGTTTACCGGCACGCTCAGCTGAGCTTCTCTTATGGAGCTGAGGTCAGAGATGGTTTCCTGATGTAATGGAGAGGTTTTAATCGTGGCATTTGCACATGGCTTCACTGAGTGTTCTCATAACACTAGCAGGCTAGATTTGCTGTGAAAAGGAGACTCAGAGGGTTTATAAATAACGCTTATAAATATATTGACAAAAAGGGAAAAAAGAGTCTTCATGTATCATGCATATGGTAGTCAGCCGATCCACAGAGCCATGAAAGGCTTAACAATGACTCCCTCTGTCAGCAGCTGGGCTCTTGACCAGTTTCAATATAATAATCCAAAGTTAACTTTTGTACGAAAACCCCCCAAGTTCAACTTGAATTTTTTCTTTGTGGCATGGTTCAAAGCATCTGAACAAGCATATGAGTGGATGCTTTTTGTCTAATGCTGTTTCCATGCAACAGGATGAGCTCAAATTATGAAAAGACTTTAATTATAAATTAATCTACCAATTATTTTCCAAATTAATCGATTAATCCTTGAAAATATTCAATCTACTAAGCAACAAGCTCTCATCTGATAACCTGAAAGACCAAATACTTTGAATTTTTGCTTCAAACAAAATGACTAAAATGATTAATATTTCAGTAATTATTAATATCTACTTGCATTTAGTTGAACATATTTTACCCAAAGGCTCTTAACTGCATGTTTTCCTTTTATATTTTTCCATTTCAGCTTTGGTTAATTGTACTTGCAGCTCTGTTTGGCTGCTCTTTCTTGTAATTTTTATGAACATAAATTAAAAAGCATCTGGTTCTGAGCAACCGAGAGCCGTGTACTTTATTTGCATGAGCGGCAGAATGACCCCATTAACCAAGTGTGTTCCAGTCGCTTCAAAAAAAGAAGAACAAGAAAAAGAAGAAGAAGAAGAAAAAAGGAATAAAAGCAAGAAAGAGGATCCTCCTCACTCTTGCAGTCTTAACAGGCACTTGAGCTGTGCTGCCAATTACTGGATCTACATCGCACAAGCAGGCACCTGACTAGCTGTAAATACCACAACTGAGGTAATGGAGGAGACCCAGAGAGTCAGTGGAGGAGGAGGGGGCTAGAGCAGATGTCACCTTGACTGTACTGGCTTTGCTTTGAATCAGTCATTTGCCACAGGTGTTAAAAGCCCTTTGTGGATTTATGGGGCTATAAACTGTTTAAATTAAAAATTCACAAATCAAAAAATGTTTTGCATCTCTGCATTTTCTGCATGTTCTTCTAATACAAACTGCAACCTATATACATTCCTTCAAAATAATGTGCCACCTGCACTTTCACTAACAAGCTGCAACCCTTATACTATGTACGTCACTTCACATTATATTAACTTACTGTCTGTGATTCCAATGAATATAGAAGTCCTTCCTCTACATATCTGCTCCCCTCCCAAAGCACGTACACACTTGCACCCTCTCATATGTACATCCATCAAACAGACCTCATTTACTTCTCTTACACAGCCATTCAACCAGTGTACCACTACTACTACCTCCCAACTGTGAGATTAGCTTTTCGGTGCCTGTGTGCGTGTGCATTTATTCCGATGTGACACTGCATGCAAAATCTGCGTTCACGTGCGCTCGAGTGAGCCAATCCTCCTCTTCCCTACACCGTGCCCCTCTTAATAAATCATCTCGTCCCCTCACATCTCTCCTGCGGATTCAAGGAACGACGATCAATCCGGCACCCTCTGTGGGAGCTTTCGGTTTGCACGGGGGTATGAAAAGCCTTGGGGGTGAAAGTGTGAGGAC
>OMNW01035679.1:1212-15215 GCA_900303245.1 Selene dorsalis
GTGGTAACCATAGTAACTCACTCACACACATACACACCTGTCTGTGTGGTCACTTCTGGAGAGAAGCAGCAGTCTGGGAATAAATGACAATAACAGATCTATGGATAGTTTACGTTTTGCTTCTTCTTCTATGTCGTTTATTGGCGGTTGGCAATCGCATCACCATTAACGCATTAACTCTGACAGCCCTAGTATATATGTATGTACATATATTTTATAGTTTATTTTTATTCTATCTATCATTTTTATAACAGATTTACTCTTGAAGTTTAGCCAAGTATTCATTAGTATTATTTATTGCTATTCATTTTCTGTACATAGCTACAGTTGTCATGACTGTGGGCTCGACCTATACTTTCCCATACAGACATGAAAGTAGTCTCTATCCTATCTAAGTCTTGCCAAGAAAGGAATGAGGATATTTCTTAAAATTGTTGAATTATTCCCTAAAAGAAAAAATATGATGAAGGCAGGACTCATTGGTGTCAGATGATTTAATTTATAGTGTGCACCGTGACAGCTCTGTGATGATAGGAAACATGACTGTCACCGAAAAGGCTGAAGTCATGGCCTCAGATAACGTGGGAGATGAATGTGGGAGGCAAATGGAGGAGTAGTAAGAAGAGGGTGGTGAGTTTATTGGGGTCTCCTCTAATCTTTGGAGAAGGAAGAGGGAACTGGGGGTTGGGTTGTGAAGAGGGGAGATGAGTTAGAGAGCTTCCGTATCACAGCAGCGTTTTTATTGTCACTCGTAAACCTCTGATTATCCCGGGGCGCACAGGTTAGCAATAAACCGCCATTTAAGAGCGTCCGGGAATGCTCTGAGCCGAGACTGAGGCCAGGCAGGTAAAAGGACACCGTCAGGTTCCGACGGGTTTACGAGGCCTCCCAACCCTCTTTAAAACAGACAGGCTTTTAGCTGTCTCGGAGGACGGAGAGGATTCTCTTTCCTGTCCATCTGAACAGGGAATTCCAGACATTAGTGAACCAGAACAAGTGGGATCAACGCTTTTCTGCGTCGACCCAACGAGCTGGAGACGAAGAAGTAAAGCGGGTGGGGGGGGTGGTGTTGGGATGGAGTCAGGAAGACAGAGAGGAAGAGGCTCTGTGTGTTTAACTCCACGCATGGCTACACAACATTGTCGACTTGTCAGCTGGTCGAGAGCGGTCGGAACGTCCTGCCAATTACACACAGCCCAGCTTTCCCATAGCATGCTGTTTGTTTGCATAAATAAACACGGCTCAGGAGATTTACGTGGGTTTTAATACAACAAATCAATCTTTTCGTTTTGATGGTAAATCACAAGTTAATTTAATCAGCCTGATGGGTCTCGGTGGACAAACACTAAGAAATCCGGACTTGTTCTGTCATTATTTTATGAGCTTGAAATCCCCTGAATATTTGAGCATATTATGGGAAAATAAACTGTGTTCGTCCCGTGTGTGTTTACATCAACTGGTCGTCATCTCCGTCACCTCGCAGCAGCCGCATGCCGACTCTGTTTTTCTCATGTTGCACTTAGACACTGTGTACATTACACCACAACAAGGAAAGGAGGAAGTAATGTAATGTCCTTAATGGATGTGTTATCTGGACGATCGTCGTCTGATACCTTGCGTAGGCAGCCAGCCGTGATGAATGACTTTTTTAAACATTCAACTCAAATTCATTTAGCACACTAATTCTCATTCATCACCTGCTCATTTAGGCCAAAGCCAGACTCACAGAACAGCACAAACACTTAATAAGGAGCACTTGATTAAATGATTCCTTCTGTGAAGCGGTGAAATACATTTTCCTCAGAGTATCTTCTAAGTTAGCTGCCATTTAGGAAATTATTTAAATTACTGTTAGATAACTCGTATCTCTGGATAAAAAAAAATCTATAAAAGCTCCTTTTTTAAGTGAAACTCTCCATCATGTGAGAGAAGCTGAGAAAAACAGTAACGTGATGATTTCCCCCCCACACAAAAAAAGCAAAGCTACTGCACTTTTTGGTGTTTGCAACAAGACAGTTTTGTTTTTCTTTCAAGTAGGGAAACCTGATACACAAAATGAAACAAGCACTCTGGCTGCAGAGTCTGCTGTTATTCAGAAACACCGCGTTTATACCATTACATTCCTGTCTCATCGATAGGAATCAGAGGTCACTCTTGAAAGTGGCTGAGCGCAGAAGATTACAGGAAAAAAAAATGGAAACCAAATCTGGATGCTCTTTGCACTGGACTGGTTCCACACCCTACTTTATTGAATCTTAAAAAAATAATAATAATAAGAACAGAGTTTAGCCCTCTGGGTGTGGAAGTTGGATTGGAGACGCTAAAAGACATTATTAAAAATGTTCCGTTAAAAAGAAGAGACTAGAGAATGTGTCCATAACCTAGAAAAGTCATGTTCACGTTGTTCATATGATGTGATGACTGATGGAGGTTGACCAGGGAGGGTGACCTGTGTGTCAGACTCATGTACTCATGTCAGTGAGCGTGTGCATATGTGTGTTTGCACGCACTCTTATGTTGAAGTTTGGGGAGTAACAGATAAGATAATAGGAAAACACATTTCTCATCACTGAAAATGGCCAAAACAATCTGCTGCTTTAATTTGTCACTGAGGTCAGTTACTGTAACATTTTGAAAAATAGACATTAATTCTTTGAATTGTGCCTCAGTTGAAAAGCTGATTAATATTGTGAGAACTTTCATGGTTATTAATCAGATTTTCATTTTGTTTTCACTGAGGAGAACTTAAACTGAGAATAACTTCTTGGAACCTGCTTATCATCCTGTTACCATGGTGGCGATGAGAGCTCAACGCACTGCAATTGGAGAAAACAAAAACGCAAAGTCTGCAAATTGAAAAAAAAGAAAAAAGAAATTATATTAGACAAAAACACATGATCTGGAGAAAAAAAGTTGTTCAAGGACTTGTTGTTCACTGCCCAGTTGTGAGTTCTGAATTTAAAGTCCCAGCAGATTTATCATGTTTTCTTAATTTAATTTAATTCTTCTCTTCTCTTACTTTACAAATTGCTGAGTTGTAATGTTCTTATTTCTAACAATATCACTCACATAGAAACACACCCCGTCACCTGCAGTAATGTTTCTGACAAAGTTCTTTGCTGTCAGTCCTTTCACCAGCTGTGTTATTATAAAGATTAACTCCAGTAAGCGGCCTTTTGTTCTTTCTTTTATCAAAATATTTTACTGGCCACAGCAGAGAAATGTGTCTTTTGGCTTCTCCAGGATAGGAATAGAGCTGTGAGAGATCCAGTGTCCTGCCCGGTAACAACTGAGCAGAATGGCTGCTTGCAGACAGGAGACTTGATGCCATGCCCCCTGGCCGAGGGATATTGTCTCTTACCGCAAAGCTGCCACCACTATAGGCTGCAGACTCGTAATTCATAACAACGCAGTAGTGGGACGTTTTTATCACTTCTCATGTGGTGTTGATGAGAGATCACAGGGTGCTCCTCAGTGGAAATAGAGCCACGGGCTGTTTATTGTTCTGTTAAATCCGAATGAGCAAGTGAGCAGACGGCAGTGGGTACCAGATGGAGCGCTATGGAAACACACATCACAGCATGCTCAAGGTGACTTGATCCCATTTTAGCTCATTCATGGAGATCGGACTCTTCAGGCAACCCCAATAAAATACAAAGAGTAAAATGTTCAAACAGTGTACATGAAGAATAATTTTTAGTTTTAGCGTGTATTTATTGATTTTGAGACAATTTAACATAGTTTCAAAACAGGGAATGAAAGTCATGGTGGTGCACAGAGAATAATTAGCTGTTGCTAATCCTGAACTCCTGAACTTGATCATCACAACAGTCAATATAAAAAAAAAACACAACAGACAATACAGATAACATGATTATGCTCTAAATGAGTTAAAAACACACATTAAGACAATCTCAAAAGAGACAGAATGTACAACAAGCTACAAACAGTTGTGCAAAAACAATTAACAATGGATACAACAGACTAAAAATGGTTACAGCTCTGGGTTGCTTTTAACCAGCACTTGACCTTTGTTGTGGAGGAATCTCTGTCTGGAGTTCATTTGTTGGTAATGTGTTCCAGTTGACATCTCTTTCTGTCCAAGTTTAGATTGTATAACGTGATTTGAAACTGATCTGAACTGGAAAAAAATCTTACTTTATTTGTAAGTAAATGAGAAGTACAACTTGTACACACTGATCTTGCTACAATCTTAATAATACATTATTTTGATCAGCATCAGGTCTGGAATGGTCAGTTTAATCAGTTTACTTATAAAACAGAAATGTCAAAGAAAACAACAACACAAAGCTCTGTATGTTCGTTGGTTCTCTGACAGGAGAAGCTTCTCTGATGGAAAAAGTCGAACATGTGGGAATCCAAAACTTTCTTTGTTTTGATGATGATGACGATGTTTGTAATTGTACAAATGATAATGAAAATAATGATATTGACAGAGGCCTTTCAAATTCCCATCTCCACACTATGGGCCAGTTACACAATGTACAGAGGACACATCGTGCACAGTCCTGGTGGTCAGGGTCAGTACCTCATATCCTCTTGCATCTGCCCCCACTGACCCCTACGGTTTGGTCATCACGACTATTTACTGACAGCCTTTAGCCCCACGGATAGAAGGGGCCAATGGGGATATTTGCAGTTCCTAAGAGATCAGAGGTCAGCCTCAGCTCCCCTAATGGAAAGTTCTCCTCTGAGCTGCCGGTCACAACTACTAATGTCTGAGCCAAGTCTTGTTTTCCCCACTGGAGCTCAAATTAATTCCAACCTAAAGTGCGTCTGGGAGCAGCGAGTGGAACAAAGCTGCTCTGGGTGATGATATAATGACTGAAGTGCTATCGCTGCAGAGAGAAGATGTACTCATGGGAATGTGTAGGATGTACTGGTGAGTTATTGCTGTAATGAAGACAAACCAGACAACGCACTCTAAGGTACATATTTGGTTCACTAGCTCATATGAAGTGATCCAGGAGTGTTTAGCTTCTACATAAACATGCTCATCTATATTGTTTTTTTATCCCATTTATTTACTATACGTTACATTAACATCACACTGTAGGTTGAGCTGCAGATTCACTACATCCCTGTGCTTCCTCCACTTAAGCTTCTTACACAGAGGGCAATAAACATATTATTAAAGCAATATTAAGTCTTGGTGGAAACTCAGACGGGGGGTCTTCCTAAAAAAGATTAGCCAACATTCATTCAGCGCCGGGGTAAAGCACAGGATTAAGTTTCAATATAGTTAGAAACAAATGAAGGCGAGCCAAATACCTGACACACTCCAGAGTATGAATCTGCGTGTCTGTGTTTCATAACACAGCAAATCTTTCGACTGGTTTCAAAAAAGAAAGCTGACTGTTATCCTCTGAGGACACAGATGAGAATTTATTAATTTTCTTAGTTGATCAAGAAGTCTGCCAGAATATAATTCAATGAACTCCTTAGCCAAGTGTTTTTCCCCAAGCTGCAAGCTGCAGTGTGGATTTAATTTAAACATCGCTGAGGAGAATGCCAAAAACTACTATTTGAAGGCTAAGGAGACATTTCACATTAAAGTGAATTTTGGACATGTATTGCCCTCCTTCTTAGATATTTTAGTGAAATGAATAACACAATGAAAGATTTGATCTCTTTAGATGCTGGAAAATCAGCACATGTCAGTTTCCAGGTAGACCATGCTGTGAGCCGATGAATGGAAAGCAGCTATATTTGATTCAAACAGAGACGCAGACAGTTTGATGGAGCACGTTTATCCGGTGATGAACAATCCATCATCTGACAAAATCAAACATCCCTAACATGTGAATACACAGCACTGTCTGCCATGTGTGTGGCTTTTACACGAAGGTGTGTGTGTGTGTGTGTGAGGGTATTGAGCCATGGTTTCGTTTAGACTGAAGCAAATCTGTAGGACATTGGGCACCTATTCATGCATACATGCCTTGTGCATGTGTGTGTGTGTGTGTTAGTGTGTGTGTGTGTGTGTGTGAGAGAGAGAGTATATACGTATGTGTGTGTACATTACATATCTCATATGGAAGTGATTGAGCCACTAGAACCTGTTTCTCTTTAGGAGGCAACAATTCCATTCATCATGATTTATGGCCTCTGATGGATGTCAGATACCATTTCTTGGGTCTTTTCAAAGTGTAAAATATAAAAAATGTATAGACATTTGTAGTAGATTTAAATGGTAGAGATGAGATTAAAGTAAGCATAGTGCTGCCTGTAAGTAATTCAGAACTCCGATTATCCTGAAGGTTTTATCGGCTGAAATGTTTAAAATAACTGAACCACATTGAAAATCATTTACAGTTGAATGAGTCTTTTGCTATTGCCCTTAACTGCTCCATATGATCAGGAGGCTGTAAATTCCTGAAAAATGAACTCCATTGCATTTTTAGAGGTCCTGAATTGTATCCAATGAAATTTCCATGAGCATAAAAAAGGTCTTTTTTGTGAAATATCCAAGTGCTCAGTCCTCCGAGAAATGCACAAAGCCTGTATTTTGAAAATGAGCTTAACACAAATTAAAATAGTTCCCAGGTGTCTTAAAGTCATGACATGCTTCGGTCAAAATCCCCCAAGGATCAAACATCACAGCTCTTTTAATCCGCTCAAAACAGCCCTGTTCAGAACGGCTGGTTTCAGTGCCTGTCCCTTTAAATGAAAATGAACCACTGCTCAACCCGCCCCGCACCGCCCCTTCTACCAGTACAGGTACTCACAGGTAGGGGTGGTATTATGCAAATTTGAAAACTAATGACGTCATTGTCAAGCAACCGAGGGAACAGCTTGAAAAACCACATGGATGACACCAACCTGTTATACATTAAGATTAAGATCCAGTTTTTGTGACTTAAAACAACGAAAGCATTAAAAAATTGGGTCCTCTAATGAATTTGTTCTAATGAAGTGAATCATATTTTGATAACAACAATGAAGCGAGATACCGCTTCCCATGTCATCATCGCCTCAAGCACAAAAATGAACCTCCTGAAGTGCACAGCACTCAGAATAGCCCCTGCTCTAGCGAGGACAAATTGATGAATGATCTGAGGGGCAGATACACATTAACCATTCACCAACATAAGATTGCAATCTGTGATTTTCACATTAGCCGGAGCGGTGACTGTAAACCAAATAATTCAGTGTGTTAAAATCCACTCTACAGCTCAGATCTGTCTATTTATTTTTGAGTGGATGGAGAGCTCCACCTCGCCCGGCTGCCGTCTGTTTTGTCTGATTTATGATTTAGATCTGATCTCGTCTGCCCTGGAGTTATGTGATGTGGTCAAGTCTTGTGGTCGGCTGTTTATGGTTTTTGGCACTGAACTCTCTCATTCAGCTGCAGATAAGATTTTTTTTTCATTTGCTGTAAAGCAGGTGCAGAGAGGCTGACTGTTGTGTTTAATCCGATTCTCTCTAACTTTTTATAACTTCTAACATGCGTTGTGCCCTTAAAGAGCATGTTGCAGGTTATACTTTTTTTTTTACAAAATGCAATGTAATCTTGTCTAAAAATTAGTATTTGAAAAGGCGGGTGGGGATTTAAACTGTTTTTCAAGACACATCAGCACAAATTTTACTGAAAACGTTTTGAGCAAAGCCCCTAAAAGCGACATTGCGTCATATAACGTCACGAGAGGGAGATATATGCCAGGCGCTGCCATAGCTCAGTGTGGAGAACAGGTAGTTATCAGTCAGAGCAGTCGAGTGTGTCTACAGTAGGGTGACCAGATGAGAATTCAGAGGCTGAAAATCACAGGAAATGTCTGTCCTGATGATTCAAGTCAGAGGTCCTGAAATGTGTGTTTCTCTTCTATAACACACATTCTACATCTCGGATGTGACGTCTTTCCACATACTCCTGCATGCAGCCTGACGTGTGGCCTTCCTCCGTGCAAAATGCCAAATTCTTTCCTACAAACTGTGCCAGACGCTTTGTTTGCGTGATCTTGTACAGGCCACAGTGATCCATGGATATTTCCCTCCCCACTCCTTCCAATACCCACAGAGACGTTTGTGCTTTTTAGCTGCGTGTTCATCAGGTCCCGGGACACCAACCTCTGTGTCAATGATAAATGAAAATGATTCTATGTTATCAATTCGCTCCACTGCTGTACACATTGTAAAAAAAACTGCAACAGCCATAATTAACATGGACCAGCTGCAGCTGGTGAGAGCTGCTGCAGGACCACCGTGATAAGTTAGGGCTGCGACTGCTCCAGACTTTGCTCTCCTGTCTTTTCCTGTCATTTTCGGGACAATGAAGACAGGACTCGGGACAACTGCTTGGATTTCGGGAATGTCTGGTCACCCTGGTCTACTGTAGTAGAAAAAGCAAAAGCAAAAGGTGTATCAGGACAGTGTTTATCTCTCTCTCTCTCTGTCTCAGTAGCACATGGTAACAGTAAAGCGCTGCATGTAGTGTGAACAGACGTTAAGGAGTATAAGACAAGGTTAAACAATCTCGTTAGTTTCTGCTGTTGGTAAGTATCAATACTCCTGTATTAGTACTACGCCTGTATTAGATGACCAATACTATTTTTTTATTGCCTGATAAATGACAGTAAACTGTATGATATTGTGATGTGATGATCACAGTATTTATATTAGCAAACACTGGACACCTGCCCTACTCTCCACTGACTCTTCTGGCACCACAGCTCAGTCTCTCTCCTCTGGCCATTAATTCTCCCCCTGCTCTCTCCCTGCTCTCTGGGGTGTATAACAGGCTCGTAGTTATACGGCTGTGGTCCATCATATGTTTAATTATACACATTTAAAGTTTCCTCAGGGTCAGAACCGGCATTAGGATCCATTGTTTTCGTATTGTTCAAATAGGCCTACGTCACTTCCAGTCCAGCGGTTTTAGATGCGGAAGTAAATCTTTCTAACAAAAACAACTCCAGAATCCTCAGTAGTGTATGTATATGTATAATTTTAAGAAAAACTTGTTCTTACATTTTTTTTCTAAGCATTGTTTCAAGGGGAGGTCTAACCTGCAACCTGCTCTTTAACTGATACTTAAGCAAATTCGGCCTGTGGAGAGTCTTATCCACTAAGGATGCTGTTTAAAGGACACCAAAGATGGTCTTAACAGGCACTGGGCTGTTCACTCACTTCTCTCTTAGGTGCATTGTAGTTTGTTTTTACACAGTTTGATTTATGGTTAACCAAAAAAAACCAAACAAACCAATAATACCCTTGTGCTTTAGGACGAATAAAGAGGAACTCTCCAGAAGTCAAAGATGGGAAATGACAGCACTAGTACAACTTCATATCTGTAAGAAACAGCATGTGTTTGGATGCTGGAAGAGAATTACAGAGGGATTAGTACAGATGGGGGTGTCACTTGTGATATCACTGAAAAACCACAGATACAGACTGACGATGAGAGTGTGGAGGGTCGTTGTTTTTCCTCTTTAATCACAGCTGTGTTTGGGATGAGAGGGGACGAGGGAAGTGTCCCATCTCACAGAGCGAAGCCTTGAATTGCATGTGAAAGCAGAGGGATGGCAAAGTGAAGAGCTGACCAGGTCACAAATCACATCACATCTCACCACAAACTGACACCTATGTTTCAAATGCAACTGACTGTTCACATCTAAATGTCTGATGTTTTTACTTTACGACTTCCTTTGTCACTAAATGAAGCCAGTGTCCTCTCACATTCACACAAACTATCAGACTCAGATTCTTCTGTCTTGTGACTGGGTCTTGTCCAGATATTTACTGAGACCCTGTCAGAGCAAATACCAGATTCTGCCAAATCTCTTTTTAGGAGTGAAAAAAGGCCGGGCTACTAAGATGAAAAGTATGGACATATTGATCATACTTGTGGCGATAATTAATCTAAAGAAATCACATCCAGCGACTTTCTGTAGAGCTGAGTTGTTGATAGCAAGCAGCCGAGCGTTTGGGAGGTAATGGAGAGGCCATACTGCAGAGAGGGAACATGCTCCAGACAGCCATTTATCAAAAAGGCAGAAACATCAAGACATGGTATCCCGTGGTTGAAGAGGAGGTCTCTGGGATATGTTGCACTTACAGGACGACTGGTATTTGAAAGGAGGAACAGAAGAAAACTAAAGCCCACCTCAACATTTAATTTTTGCACACAAGCAGTTGGAACACAACGTGGCAAATTGCATCGTGAAAAAGAGTGAGATGTAAACCAACTGGCCCTAAAGACCAACAGTCTCCCAAAGAGGGGTCCTCAGGGTCCTAATTCAGAACAAAAAAACATGTTTATCAACTCAATCAAATTAATACCTCTGGACTGCTGTGATTCACTCCATGTTTTATTTCATTACTGTGGTCATGCAGCTCCTCTGGGTGTGTGTTTGCATTAGAATGTATGAAGGTCTGGGTTAGGGTGTATGTATATACACGTTGGTGTAAGTAACCCTCTGTGTGTTTGTGTGTTAGCGTGATTGGGTTTGTGTGTGCGCATGTATGCGGCTGTATGTTCCGTTGTGTGTGGCCTGTTTTCAGTGGAGTGAGGTAGGCAGGACAAACACTGGGTCTAGTTTATCTAGTGTAGTTAACACTGCAGGAAATTCAACCATGGCAATAAGAGAAGCCCAGTGGCTTATTTCAACGTCTTTACCAATTCCATCACTTTCAACTGGGCATTGTTTTGATAATGTGTAATCCAGTGACGCAAATGAGAAGAGACAAAAAAATATGTCACTGCAACTTAATACGTGGGAGTTCAATTTAACTGAATTTCACAAACTTAATTCAGGAAAATAAAAGCAAGGAGATAAAGAGTGAGATAAACCAAAGTGGAGCAAAAGGCTCTCTTTTTTAAAGCTCCACCCTTTACAGGCATCCTCACGGGTCTCTTAAATTTCCCATGAGGTCCTCCTTCTATCAGTGTGTTCATTGTCTGCCTGCACTGGTATGACTGTTTTGCCATGCTAATGATCTACAAACTGATATTGGTTAAATGGAAAGTAATCTACCCTCAGGCCCGCATGCTCTTGTCCCGCAGGCTGCATATCAAACCGATCTGCATCGTAGTGCCTGGACTTGAGCTGCATGTCTTACACGCCTGTCAGTTTATTGTCAGATTTGTCATGCTGGTTTTGCAGGTACAGCCTGCAAGAAGTCTGTGCTTGATTTATCTCTGAATATTTGGTTATAACAAACCATGACACCTAAATACAGGCACATGTACCTCAGATGCTACCTTTGCAATTATCAGGGCTAATGTGGAAAAACTGCAGAGCGGCTCTGCTTGAATGAAACATCTTAGAAATATCTGTCAACATTTTTCTTGTCAGGAGGTGTAAAGAAAATAATCAGTTAGGATGAATTTATAAGTGAAGTCGTTGAAATGTGCAGCACTACAACTGGGAATAATTTGGACTTTATCAATTGAATTTACAATATGAGAAGAAAAGATCTAATCTACTTTAGGCAAGTATTTACCATCCACTTTAAAATGAACTTGAAATGAACACATTCAGAGAGATGACAAGTGGTACTCAGTGTCCTCTGGTGGTCTGTCGTGGTTTTAAATAACCGGTGTGAGTCGTAATGTTCAAGATAATGAACATTTTGATGCCCCTTCAAGAAGCAACCCTGTCCTTATAAAAAGTTAGATTACGATACTCTTGAGCTAACTTAACCCCGGCTTCAAGGCCGGAACCAGGTACCAGAACCGGCTGCTTGTTTAACGGGCTCCAAGAGCTCATTAACCATCAGTCAGGATGAGTTGTATTGTAATTAGGCCAACTATTTATTCACAGTCAAAAAAATACCTGTGGTCTCATCTGTGAAATTTCAGCCTTATTTCCATCTTCTATCAAGGCCTTGGCTCCATTAATAGTTTTCTCTGAGGGCCCAGAGATCACAGTCACACCTCTCCAGTAATCGCTGCTGCTCAATTTATTAGCCGCACAAAAAGTTTATGTAAGCTTTAAAGTGCCAACTGTGCGGGGTGCTCAGCTGGTTTCCATTTTTCTGTCATCGCGGGGTTTGTGTTTAAACACAAAAAGGCTGCAGAGCGTGGCGAAATCAATACCTCACGACCAAATACCATGACAATTAATGGTCGTTTTGCTTTCCTCCAGTGGTGAGTACAAGATGTTAAAGGCCCTACGGGGACTGGGATATTGCTCTTCTGGAGGGCTTCAAGATGTTCTCCATTTCCACAACATGTTGGAGATAATTTTTTGATGTTGTGATTCAGTGATGTGATTGTCACCATGGAGACAACATGTTTCTAAAGCAGCCCACCTAGTGTACGTCCTGACAAGTACTTGATAAGCTTCGTAAACCGAGTGTCCCTCTAATGCCATCCTCGATTACTCTGATAAGGAAATAATTAATGAGCCACTTTGCCTTCCCCTGAGTTGAATAAAAATTTGTATTTAGGCGAGGAGCTAAAAGACAGGCCCTTCGGCGGATCAGGTTAGGCTCTAATTGAGTTGAAATAATAAACTCTTTCCAGGTTCATGACTTTGTCTGAGGGGGAGGCATGGTAAAGATAACAGAGCCCGGGGTCTCCACACTGACAAGCTGAGCGCAGCATTTACCATGACACTAAAAAAAAAAAGTTTGGGGTAACACTTTGTGCACTTCTGAGGTGCACTGTGACCGGACTCTCAGAGAGCCCTTGTTTTGCCAGAGTGAGCTGGCTTTGAGCGGTGGGTTTGTGTCTGAAAGATGTGGTGGGAGTGAGGCCCTCAGATGCAGAGGGTCACTTCTGTTTTATGTTCACCCAAACCTGCTTATATAGGCCTCATTGTATTCAGGAGAGGTGAGGATCCATGTGATCGCTCACTTGTCCGGAATTAATCATGTTTCGTCATCCCTTGCTTCTATCTGGAGCCATCTGTGTGTAGCTGACACACATTTTTACAGATGCTATGATCTCCTTGACAATACAGTGACAGGGATTCATGCCTGATCTTATGCTCCATGGTGAAATTTAGCCTTTACAACCTGATGTTTGACCTTGGCTTCTCAAAACAAACCCTCTAAGTGGTGATAGTCATCCTGTGGGTATGTGGCAGCTCTACACTGGTTGTTTCAGAGAAGTGTGAGAGGCGAGTAGTTGTTAAGACCAAACCAAACCACTGTAACCGAGGCTGCAAATTTACGCTCACATCAACCACTGATAAATCACTTTAATGTGCAGAAACCATTTAGTGAAAACAGGTCAGGTCAAGTGGCCTTATATACTGTATACGGAGCATTTCTCCCATTTAAATAGTGACAGTCATAAAGCATTTCTGTGGTTCTGTTAAACAGGTTGTTTAACATGACAGCAAAATAAAATTTCTGTAATCTTTGACTTCCACCAGCTTCCTCTGCACGTCGGCATAAATAGTGTTTACAATTTACAATCATGTGCACAACTTAACATAGCTGTAGGCCAGATGGAGGGCACAGTAGGAAATCACACAGCTGGACATAAACTGTTACTCCATAAGTCATGAACCATGTGAGTTCAGCTTTTCTCTTGTTGCTTAGAGGTGGAAAATAGCGAAGAACACTTGTGTAAGTACTATCCTGGGGTACTTAGGTATTTTACATGAATACTTTACCTGCTTAGAGACGAGACCACAGATGGAATGAACTCCACTTTGACTGGCTTACAGTACATTTTAAGACACCAGTGTAAACATATGAATGCCCAGTAATTTCAAATATTTTTGCTGTGATGTAATGCCATTGATGATATCCATGATAATTGCAGTATCAGGATGGCCGGTGTAAGGCCTTGGACTTGGGTCTTTTTTGTTTTTTTTTATCAATTCTTCTGTTTTCACTCTCCATTAAGTCCATGAATATGCACCTCAAGTCATTATGCCCTGCGTTCCTGCGATTCTCTTCAGCTGTGTGTTCCTTGTGTCTGCACTGAGCTGGGGAAAAGTGTTTACTTTTGCTGGCATCTCTGCTTGGAAATTGCTCCAAAAGCGGTTGAAACTGCCAGATCCAGTCTCCTTCAAGGTCTTCAACAC